>JACJUY010002208.1:46895-106123 GCA_014220935.1 Platorchestia sp. MABIK
TGTCCAATAACGATCGACGCAAACCGACAACGTGTAAAGCTCTCTAATTAAGTGCTCTAAATTAAAAGGGTTAGATAAAAAATTTTGTAGAATTGTGCTTCAGACAGCAGTGTAGTGAGTTCATGTTGCTGGCGGATTGTGCTGCAAAAATAGATAGAGAAATAAATTTTTACGGACTTCAACGTTAGAGGCTGATTGTGCTGCAAAAGTGAAAATAGAAACAAATCTTGAGGGACTTGAAAATCTAAAACATTTTACCAAAAGGCAAGGGAACCATCGGTTTCATGAGTTTTTTTTGTGGTTTTCAGAATTTTTTTTGGGGCGACGCATGATATTTCCTAATAATATTAGTGAAGATAGTGTTATTACTGCGAATGATTAAGGAAAGTAACACCAAAGGTAGTGGATGACATAAATGAACAAAATAAACCCTCTTTTCACGATTAAAGTACCGTGACAGATTCCAAGCAAGTTCCATAGATTAATTTTTCCTTAGTTTTCTGAGGTTGTTTGGACAAACGCAGTGAATCTCTTCGTGAAAGGACGGCTGCTTATATGTGGTTCCTTTCAAGTTGCTCAGACGTAGGGACGCTCTGAACCATGTTACACTCCTGGAGATCATGCCTTGACTGAACCAACACTTAGATAATGCTAGTTTTCCTCTGAGGCAGAAAAGAATAATCCATGAAATGAAACTTCAATTCATGGCTCAAACTATTACACGGTTTGAATGCATTTTTTATCTCAGAACAGAATAACCCGTGAACCCTAAATTTTATTTTTCAAACTAATACGAGTTTTTCTCGCATTTTTCTACCACAGAAAAGAATAATCCATGAAACGTTGACTTATTATTCTAAGTTAAACTTGTTTTGCTTGTATTTTTACCACAGAAGAAAAAATAATTCACGAAACTTTATTTCGTTGCTCCAACTAATGCACATAAAAAAAAAATCCTTGAAACTTTATTTTATCCCTCAGACTAATACATGTATAGTTTTATAAATTAAAGAATTAACTACTTGTGACTTTGAGGAAGTTGTTCACTGCGCTGCTACGAAATTGTCCCGCATGACGCCTCAGCAAGACGCGTCAATAAGGGCCAAATGATTGATTTGTTGACTGTCTCCGTGTGTTGGGATGCGCTGGTAGTACCCCCTGACAACATGAGGCAGCCGATATTTTTTTCTGATCTAGATCGAGATTGTGCCGCTTTAGAGACCGGTTTATCAGATTTGCGCGTAGAACACGGCAGCAAGCGATGAATAATGAGCTTTAAAGCAATCTGTCCTGGTGCAGAAATTTTTCAAAAATGTGTCATGTGGAATTGCTTCGAATTTAACATTTGAAGGTCGATATTTAAAGAAATGTTCCAATAGTGTGTGGTGTGCAGTTCCTCCGAATTTGATGTGTGAAGGTCGATGGATTTTTTTCCTTCGCATTGTAAGTGTTCACAAAGCCGTGCAGTAAAAATAAAGAAGCTTTGCTATTTTCAAAAAGTTCTCTCTCAAAAAGCATCATTATAACTTAATCGCATGCACTGACAACTAGGAGCCAGATTCGTCTTTCAAAGCTTGAGTGCTTAGTATTTAATGTCTTAGCTTCATTGTTCGTGTCAATCGTAGATTATTTACAGAGTCTAACTACAAGTAGGTCTTATGAATTCTTTTGAATTCCATGGCAGTCCCTGCCTTATGTTTCATATTTGGATCCAGTGGTGATTTCGTAAAAAATAAATTCTAAAATCTTCCCCTGAATATTTGTGTGTTCTTGAGTACTGTTGAGTATTCTTTAGTATTCTAGAGTATTCTTGAGTTTTTTTGTGCATCGGGTATTCTTTTGAATTCTAAAATTCTGGCGTATTCTTGGGTATTTTGCATGTGTCGTTGAGCTTTCTGAATTTGCAGGAACATTTGATCTAATTCATGTGACGGGTTCAGTCAGTCTGTTCTCTTCGAAAACCTCGGCATTTGAGATGAATTTTTGTCTAATCGAAGAAATCCTGAACCTGCTTTCTTTTACACAGACAAGGGGCGTGTGCATTGACCTTTACTCCATTGAAGGTTCGTTGAAAACATGAAGCGGATTTGTATTCTTTGAAGAGCTCCCAGTTTGATCCGCCTAATGACTAAGATGAAATTTTATCTCATTAAACTCAAATCAGCGAATATTTTATCAATAATTGAACTTTCACAGAGAATCCAATGCATGTTTAATCTACCGAGCCCATCATGCAGCCTCGTGGCTTCCAGAAACTTCATAGACCCATTCATTCGAAAGAGAATTTTCAATGGCGAACTTAGTTAATTATGCAACAAGTTCCAGGGCCTAAAACTTCGGACGAGAGAGCATCCGGAGTTCAGGATTAACTTGAGGTGCTTAACAAGGCCGTGATGAACACACATAAAACTTGAGAGTGAGCCTTTGCTCTCCAAACGTCGCCTTTGATCTCTTTTTATTCCACGCAGAAGCTAAGGACGGCATTCGTTTGATGTCTCCAGTCGTTGAGATGTAGATGGTCGCACTTACTTTCGCGCTCCATAATGGAGATAATTCCATTGTGTCAAAATGGGGTTGCAGATTTGCTCTAAAAACGATTGGTAAATGGTGGCTGACAGAAAACGATTGGTAAGTGGTGACAGAAAACGCCTGGCAAATGGTGACAAAAAGCGATTTGCAAATAGTGAAATAAATGATTATTAAATGGTGACAAAACAATCGGCAAATGGTGACGGAAAACGCTTGGTAAATAGTGTCTAAAAACTATTGGAAAATGGTAACAGAAAACGATCGGCAAATGGTTAACAAAGTGAGTGACTGTTGGAGCATCGTAAGAAACATGGAAACTTGGAAACTTAAGACGTGTGGTGCAATTTCTGTTGTATTCTCATTTTCCGTGAGGTACTTATATGCTGCAACTTCTACTTCTATGCTAATTAGATCATATTATGAACAAATTGACCGATAATAATTGCAATTATGGTGAAATTATTCGTGCTTCTACTATGGATTTGTACTTCTTCAAATTTTAATCAAATTTAATTTTCTTGAGGAACCAAGCTTTTGCATGTTATGAAATCTTATACATATATACACACACACTTACATTTTGAGAAGTATGAACTAAAGTTAACAAATTTGCCTAGCAAATTATTAAAAAAAAAGCCTAACAATTTCATTCCTACATCAGAAAAGTAGAATAGGACCCCAATATCTACAGGCAACGGACAAGTCGTTTGTATTGATTGCTTTGAATGACAACCTTCTATGCTCTTGGACAAGATTTAGACTAGCTTCTTTCAAATTAATTTTCCATTCGTCTATGGTTTCACTTTAGAATCGTAATCATACAAGGTTTTGTAGCCAAACTATTTATTGAAATTTGCAATCTCTACTATTATTCCACTCCACTAATCCAATGTTTTGTAATAACCGCAATTTTATTTTCAGAAGCATTGTAGCTTTGAACGTCAGATCGATAGTTCACTTGACGTTAATAGTGGGCACAATAAAAAATTTGTCCTATTTCTTTTTTCATTTTCACTCTGGAATTCATTAGTTTCACAATCAAAAAATTTGCGACTATTCTTTTAAATTGTGAATCAAGATTTCATTAATTACAATTAACGCAAATAGCGGTCACAGAATTTTGGCCGATTCTCTTACATTCTCATTCAGGATATAAATATAGCTTACTAATTTCACTTGCTGTCTAATGGACATCACTACCCCTGTTGCGCATGAGCTAAGATATCCCAAAACATTTTGGAACCATTTCCATGTTCTACTGCGTTCTAAAAGATGAAATCTTCACATTTTTGTTCAAATTTTCTGGGCCTCATTAACGCCAAAACAGGTCACTCCTCTCATTGAGCCTCAGTTCTCGTTTTAAAAGGAATTTTTTGTCCCTGCAAGTTTTAAAACAATTTGGAGAAAAGGAAAAATTTAAAAATTCTGCAATACGATATGACTTCAGAAACGGAGTTCGACGAGGTCGATTTTCATTCAGTTTATTTTTACCCATTAACGTGGTTCTGTGTAAGAAATTTAGCTGGAGCCTTGCTGTTTAAATTTTACTGATATTTTTCCACAAAGCTCTGGGGCTTTTTAGGGAATTGCGAACTGCAGAGTATTCATGTTAGCCATGGTGAAAACTCCAGTTACTGCCGACTTACCCAAAAACTACCTCTTGTTCGTAACTGTTTCTTAATTTCAAATAATACCGCATATCTAAAGACAGCTATAAGAGTTTCCTCATTTATGGAAACCATTAATCCTTTGTTATGTATCAACTCAGAGCTTCTTTGTCTTCTCTTTGGTGCCAGTAACAAGAAAATCCTAATGGTGGCAGGTGAATCATAATGGTGGTATTATATTATAAGAAAACATTCTCATAATATGATATATTGTATTGTAACATATTATTGTATTAAAATGGTGCCAGTCTTCACTTCATGCTGTGTTCCTTGCTTTAGTAACCTACCAGCAAAATATTGCAGAATGCAGAAAAACTCGCAAAATCTTCATAATTTTGTCGTTAATACGAATGAAAAGATCGTTGACGTGTCACGATTGATTTCATTGTTTAGATGTTTGTATTATTCATTGCTAGCAGTACGAAAATTGACTTATTTTTTATTTGTAAATCAAATTGTGTGCCCTTTTCCATCATTTCATAACTAATGAAGTAAATAGAACTGTAAAGAATACGTGAAAATACTAACTGTTATGAAGAGCTATAATTATTTTAGTGGTAATAATTTGTTTACATCTTTTCAACCTATTTTTTATACTCATTTCAATAATTGGCTCTTTTAGTTCTACACTTTCAGAAGATATAGTTTAAAACTTCAAGAACATGATTATTTCCTTATGATAGTCATCCAGTGTAGCTGGAGATGGTATTCGGCAATTTTCCATGTCTTAAATTATCTTATACAAGCGATGCAGCCGGCACATGTCGTAAAATTGCTTCAGCTGGATGTGAAGGTGTCGTGTTGAAGCTGAACTCTTTCGTTCAACTTTATTCAACCCCAAAGCATTGCTGAATATAGTTTAGAATTATTTTTCTGTACATTTTTCGATTGTTCAAGCTATTTAAGTAAGTTAGGTGTCCAATGATCATTCCTTTTCAACAGCTTGGAAATCTGAGGTAATTTTAACAGCTTAAAAATCTGAAGTATTTTGATCTATGAGGGTTAGATCTTTTGAATCTGCTCAAACTAATTTAATAAATGTTCTTTGAATATATTTTAGTATTGTTCAAACATTTCGAATGGATGGCGATTCGAATAGAACATTAATGTTGAGCAGCCAGTAAATGTGAGGCATTTTGATCTATGAGGTTTGGACCTACTTTGTTCGGGAATTTAATTCACTGGTTTTGAACCTTCGGGAAAAATGAAAAAAATACGCAGATTGAACGTTTTGAGTGGTCGGCCGTTAACCAATGTTGTATTTAATCATCATGGAAACTTTATCAGCGATTTTTGCTCGCATATAAAATAGTTCTTATGCATGTACATCATATGCAGACACTATACTCCCTCATAGTAACTTCACCGTATGTTTTTGATGAATTGGTATTCGTGGGTCTGATTGCTTTAATTGCTTCACTCTTGTTATAATTTTCTGGGAGCAACAATGTTCTCACGCATTACATCAGGTGGGAAGATTAATCTTTTCTTTCTTAAGCATTTGGGTGGTAAATGTATTTCAACAATCATTTGTGTTGGTGTGATACTTATCAACTTCCGTTAGTGGAAGGCCTGTTTAGTGATAAACATTTTCGTCTTTCTGTACTCACTATCTGACTTCTCTTTCTGTACTCACTACCTGACTTCTCTTTCTGTACTCATTACCTGACTTCTCTTTTAGTCACTGAATTCAGAGCTCAGAGACTACCACAAGTGTATGCCTAATCGTCTCTTCCTCAAAGGATTTTCCCTAACTCCAGTTTTCCATCTCCTAATTGTACAAAAGGATCAGTAGGAAAGTGTTTTTCAGTACGTCGGAAATTTCAATGATTGTCTGCACAGTGATGTGAAAGATTAGCTTGTTAACATAAGACAAATACAATGGAGTGAAACGTTTTTCCCTCTTATGTTCAAACTTAGCACTCGAGTTAGGTGTCCTCAAGATAAAAATACATTCCTCATTGTCCTAATTTTTTTGATTCTCATCGTTCACTGCACCTGCTGTCCCTTGTTCTATCTCTGCCCACGTAAAGAGGGCTCATGTGGGGCTGATATTGACGTCAATCTTCTCCCACTTGAATTTTTTTAATGTTATTTGCTTCAATAATACATTAGTTTGGATGCTCTATGATAGAGCATGCATTCATTTTTATTTTCCAAAGAGAATGGACGAGTGAAACAGGGTCACTTTAGCTGTTCTTTACCCTAAACAGGGCGACTGCTTGTAGGGTTTCTCTCCACTAGCGAGTAAACATTTAAGGTGGTCGTTAAAAGTGAAGATTTGAGTAGGAGGGCCGGCCTAAAAGAACTTAATTAGTCCCTCTTGTTCGCTTATGAGCACTTGACCCTTCTGAAAACTCCCAACTTCGATAATGAGATGCTGTTCCGATAAGACACCCCTCATTAGCTCCAGTAAACAGGCTGAAAGAGAGGGAGTAGGCGAGACGCAACCTCATCACGGCCAAAACTTCTGCGGAGGCCATCGGACGGACGGCGCTTGGCTAGACTACGAGTGCTTCTGCTGCAGACAATTTTCAGATGCTCCCTCTGAAATTCGTGCGTGTCCATTTTGCCCTTGCTCATAGGAGTTTGATTTCACGTGTCTTCAGATTTTGCCGTCGAAATAACGCGATGAATTTTATTTAAAAATGTTTGGAAACTGCAGATTACTATTACACGTGCCTGTAAAATTGAGTTTGGTTTCCCGTTTGTTCAAATTCTGCTCATGAAATAACACAATGAATGGTCTGAGAAATTATCTTGGGAAATTATTGGAAACTGTCTTTTTCCAATTCACGTGCCTACAAAATTGAGATCACTGGTAAATGAGTTTGCATTTACCTTAACATTCTGGAGGGAGCATCTAAATAAAATCAAGCCAAGGAACACTAATTTTAGTCTAATCAAAAACCGTGACTCACTGCACAATGAATAGAAGATGAACATTGCGGCTCTTCCACTGATTAAAGGTACGACTGAACGAAAAGCAAAAGCCTAAAATTTTTCTCTTGAACTCATTTTAATTGTTCTTGCGTTCTGAAAAATCACGTTTACACTATTCACAAGTAAGAAAATCGATTCATCTTAGAAACAGAATGATTTGGCGCCGTTGGAATTTGCGATGATACTCTGTTCCCAGTTTACGTGTGCTGTGCAAATTCATAGACAAGAAAACACATCCGTAAAACCGTCGAACAATGACCTGGGACGATCAGTTTTTGTGTCTAATTCACGATAAACTTTTTTGGTTTGCTTTTTGTGTGCATTTGGTTAACTCAAGTGCTAGTAAACACGTTCGCACAACCGTGAAAATATGACCTGCAATATATAAACAGATTATGTGTTTTTCCCATTTTACTGGAAAACGTTTTCTTGTCATCGGTTGTCAATTCTTAGAATCAAGTCTATAGTTATGAATGTCCTTGAAGTTTTCAGAAGTGTTTTGACGGAGCTTGAGGCTGATGCTTTTGCGTATCAACAGTTAGCTATACATAACATTTTATTTACAGATTAGTCAAAAAATTTCCACGGGAATGAAACAAACAAAAAAAGCCATAGCTCAATCCTGTATTCATTCAGAGCGTATATTCGTTTCCTCTTTGTCATAAAATCCAGCCTTCTAAAGGTCGCCGGAGCGCTTAAGCGTATGTCTCATGTTTCATGCCCTCAAGCTACATTTATTTCTGACATCACAGCTCAAACTCTGCAGAAATAACGAGACAAAAGAGACACTTCATTGTCAGAAACTCGTAACTTGAAGCCGAGCAGGACAGTAGTTGCAAGTATGAAGCTTTCAAACGAGCTATGTTGAAAATAGGACATTTTTTGTGAGCATTTATTAATGCTGAAATTCTCGAAATAGGTTCTTTCAAGTTTAAAATATTCAAGTTGAACCATTCTTGAAATAAAATTTTTTGACGTAACTTCTCTATGGAAAACATCGGTAAGTGAAGTTTGAAGACATATAGGAACTGGTGTAAACTGTTCTTTATTTTTCAGGATCTTTCGTTGTCAACAAAGATAATTTTTTTCATATGTTTCTGTAATGTGACTTGGAGTACTATGATGGCCATTACGAGGGGATACTCCTCGCACTTTAGACTAGGAAGAATCTGGTTCGATCCTATTCCATTACCTGCGTTATATTCACTATGGTATGTGCAGCTTCTTCAGTAATTAAGAAATGAATGAAGATGCTGGAAAAGGGGAAGAGAATCACTCTTCTGCTCAGTGTGCTTGCACTTCACGCACAACCTCCCTTATCTCATGAAGCTGAAAAGCCATCGCAGAATGCGATCATGATAAAAATGTAGCTAATAAGAAAAATATTTCCGTTGAAGGTATTTCCATGATTAACAATGAAAGTTTTGAGGGCTCTATGAGGTTGTCTGCACCTCTTTGGATGACCGTCAAGGCAGCAGACTTGTTTTACGGCCGAGGTCACTATTCTTCCATCACAGCCGTGCAGGGCATCCGTACAAAGCTTTTTGTACTTCGATCTTCATTGGACGCGCGTGAGCCGCTTAGTCAGAGGAGAAAAACAGCTCAGTTGCTCGTTGCTCATCGACTTGAGCTCTCTTCTCACTCTTAAAATTTCCGTGAGTTGGTGTCGGCAAGTTCAGAAAGACTGGAATAGAATGAGAAAATATTTAGCATGCAAACGATTTGTACAGTTCCTTGTTATTCATGGAAATGTTATGAAACTCTTGGAAATGATTTTAAAGTTAAAAAGGGCCTTCCAAAAATCCCTCCGTTGGAAGAAGTAGCTCAAATACCAACAACAAAAAAGGAACAATGTTTTTACTATTTCAATACAGTGGATCTCACGAAACGAATGAATTCATATTTGCACGGTTATTATATTATGATTTAATTGGGTTGATGTTATGACGAAAATTGCTTTAAGTTATTGTCATTTCATCGCTAAGACAAACATTGCTACCCGTCGTTGAATTCTTTTAAAGGGAAAATATTAGGTATAATTTCAAATTAATTTCTACACAAAAAATTACCAGCTCATTAAGTTGGATCATTTTATTGTCACACAATTGAAAAACAATGAAAAACACACAAGAGTTCAACTTTCTTAATAAAACATGCTGTAGGAAATATAAAAAAAGACTTCAAAAGAACACTTTTATTTAAATTGTGAAAAACCAGAATATAATTCAGGGGGATAGACTGTCAAGTTCAGAAGAGGCGATAAAGAACTCACAAGTTAGCACAATTTATTTAACTGAGAGCTTAGGATGGAAATAACGCTTAAATAGAGATGACATCGGAATTGCTGTTCCTTGTTCTCAGAATCTCGCTGCTTCAGGAGTCCAGCTCCGGAGAAAAAGGATCAGTCGTCGAGAGTTAATTCTTCTCGACCTTAATTCCTAATGCTTGTAATTATTTTCTGGACTTGACATGCGCGATGCATCACAATTAATAATAACACTTCAGTCTGAATGAGGCCAGACTTCATTCTGACTGAGGCTTTTCCAGATCTTGGAAAAGATTGATAAATTTATTAAACGATTTTACTCAAAGAGTTATTAGTTTTCATTTTTTACACGACACTTTCTCAGCGCGTTTTCAACGTTTCACTTTTGTGACTAGCCTTCTAAATTGATATAATATTAAGCATATGTACTGCAGTATTTTTTGCTGGAGATGTATTTACTTTTTTTAACAAGAAATTAACTCTCCCGTAAATACGTAGTTTTATGAAATGTTAAAATTTCCAAAAATTTTAGAAATGTGGCCCTCAACGCTTGTGACTGTGACACACACAACACGGTCTGTGAGCCTCTACCTGATGGTGCAAGCGCTAATTACGGGTAAAAAAACTTCCTGCAAATGTGTTTATTTATTGAAAATATCTTTGTGGGCCGAACAGAAAATTCTGTTCGTGATTCACATTCTTAACTAGAGAGAAATTCAGGGAACAACTTAACGAGCCGCAAACCTTCATTATAAGTAAAACAAACGATCCAACATTCTTAACGAGAGAGCAATTCAGGAAACAGCTGTGGAAGCCGCAAAGGCTCACATTAAAGGAAACAAATGATTCTTTATTCTCAACGAGACAGAAATTCAGGAAACAACTGTACAAACCGCAATGTTTCACATCAAGTAAAACAGACAACCCGTCACTCACTGACAGAGTTATGCCAAGAACATGACAAGGTGCTAAGGTGTGACAGTGAGTATAGCATTCCCTCTAGCGCGGGCTAATCGCATGCCCGCTGACAAACTCTGCGTGCTCGCAATTAGTGATCACGGCAACTGCTGTAATGACTTGATAGCGAAAGCGCGAAAAGTTACGTGCCAGTAATTGAGAATTGTCACCAGGAGGTTCTCAGTAACTCGCAGGTCTTAATGGATTTTATGAGACGCGAGAAATGCCGAGCAGACTGCGGTAATTCTCTTCTTTTCAAGTCAATTTGGCTTCGCGTTGCTCGACTTAAAGCGATGGCGTTAACAGATGTTAACTCCGCTGGAGGAAACACGAAGGGAGCTGGTAGAGGTGTGGGAGTGAGAAAATTTGAAAACTACATGGAAACATGGAATAAAATGAAACACACAGAATGAAAAGCAATGTTTATCAGGAAATAAGAACTTCAGAATTCTTCCGTAGCAACACCACTGCATGGAAAATGTCTAGAGTCTAAGAAACGGATTTTAATTAATTGTTCAGTGTATTCTTAATAAATTGAAACTCCAACGATAGCCTCATTTGATTGTAGTTCTTGGTAATGTTGGAGGCGTGTTGGTAGAAATTTCTCGTGTTGAAGTTTGATCACCTTAAAACTATTTCTGTGTTTCTTGCCTTCAATGAATGCATATAAAAACTTGTTTCTGTCTCTGAAATTTTTAGAGTTCACTGAAATATTGTGAAAAATAGCCTATTAGAGCAATCGTTGCAGCGTTGTGTTAATTTTTCTAAAATAGATTGTTATTAATGCATGCAGTTGATTTACTCATAACGTTCTGGATTTCAAGTACACGAGGGCTTTATTGTCGGTCTCGATTGGTAACGAGAAAGCAAATCCCCTGAAAATGAATGTAGCACAAAAACACAGCTTAGCATTCTAATCCATTGCAACTTATTTGCTTAAAATAGTGTAATTTAGCTGTAAGCTGAGACGTGACAAATCAATTCCAATCACGGTTCTGTTTCAAGATTCTGCAATGTTTTGAGGGAAATATAAAAGATATATATATTACGAATATGACTCGACTGCCATGAATATATCTGCTAAGACACATGAACATGAGACATATGTTACGAATTTGACTTGGCTGTCATGAATTTGGCTGCTATGAATATGTCTGCTAAGACATATGAACATAAAGACGTATGTTATGAATATGACTATAATGCCATATGAATATAAAATACAAATGCTATGAATTTGACTGGTTTGAAATATGATTATATAAGACATATGTTATGAATCTGATTGTTATGCCATATGAACAAAAGACAGTTTTTATAAATATGACTGTTATGACATGAACAAAGAAGACGTATGTTGCTGACTGCTTTTTAAAGACCGTGCCTTATGCATCAAATGCCACAGTCTCGTATTAGTGGGTAGATGAACTATAATTATTTTATCGCGCTGCTAAACTCAGGGTTACTCATTACGTAGCGAGCAAAACTGTGTGGTGCGTTTCCTACCTATTCTGGCACCATTGCTCACTATTAACAGGCTCCGTATGAAAACATTTCGGGTGAGCTAGTTTCATTTTTCAGTATTTCTTAATTTATAAACGGTAACTATCATGAATTGTTATTGCTTATTTCTTATGCCAGTTGAATTTTCTTTTTATTGTATTGTTGCATTTTGTAGCAAATATTTATGATGAACTTGATTCATCAATTTTTTTCATTTTTATTTTATTTACGATAAAAGAAATTTTTACAGACAATTTCTTATAACAATTTTTTGTAGTAGAGACGTTGTGAGTAATACCACATCACTGGGTCATTAGATATTTAAAAAGAAACTGACGCGAATGATATCAGGGTGAGGCCTGTAAATAATTTGTCCATCTTACTTATCTACCTTGATATTCTAAATTTCAACTTCCATTCAAATGCCTTCTATCGCCTCAACGCACACACCAGCGGATTTTTATTTATATAAAACGTTATAACTGACACATAATATAAGCGGGAATCCCTCTGACTGAAACACGCACATTTCTTTTTAAAACTGTCCTAAAATGTTGAAGGAAACTTAACTTCACGGAGTACACGTCAAAATTTGCATAACCTACAGATAGTTAGTTTGAACTACAGAAAATTTGTGTGACCTTCGTTGAAGCGTCGGTTTTTGGACGCTCGATTTGCCATCGAGTTCTTTGCCGTGCTTCTACAAGCCAGGTAACTACATCTCTAAGCACTATTAAAAAAAATGTTAAATATCAACGGAAAATTTACGGTACTTATAGAAATAGTTTTGACATTGAAAGGGTTTCCAAAAATTGACTAGGTAATAAGTTAGAATTCATGCTCATCTGAAGAAATTACGGTACTTGTAGAAATTGTGTTGAAATTCGAAGGGTTTAAAAAATTGACTTGGTAATAAGTTATAATTCATGCTCAGTTGGAAAAATTATGGAACTTATAAAAATGCTCTCAACAGTAATTAAGGGATTAAATTATTTACGGCGTAGTATGTTGATTTCAAACTCAGGGTGAAAAATAAATAATCTTATCATTATTTCAACATGGCAGACGTCATGAAACACTGAATAATTATTTGTTCGTTTGCTTTATCATTATTCTTTGGTTTGGTTTGAGTGAATCCATTATTTTAACTAAAAGCCGTTAGTATTTTGCTGCTTTTCACAATACCCAAAAAAACAGAAAATTCCTCCTCAAAAGAAACTTCATTTTGAACAGTTAGCTGATTTTATGGTTCTGTAGGATGCCTAATTTATAGTTAGTTCTATGGTCTTCAAATGGTTTCTAAATGTTCAAATGGCTTCCAAATCGCTCACAAAGGTCAAAATCTCTTTCAATTGGCTTTAAATGTTTAAATGGCTTTCAAATGGACCCCAGACGTTAAAATGACTTAATGGAAGATACTGTGGTGTTCCAAATGTTAAAATGGCTTTCAAATCGTAATATGGCTTCTAAATGTTTCCCAAGTGTTAAAATGGCTTCCAAGTGTGAAAATAGCTTCCAAATGTTAAAATGGTTCCAAATGTTGAAAAGGTTCCAAATTTTAAAATGGTTCCAAATGTTAAAATGGTTCCAAATTTTAAAATGGTTCCAAATATTAAAATGGTTCCAAATGTTAAAATGGTTCCAAATGTTAAAATGGTTCCAAATTTTAAAATGGTTCCAAATATTAAAATGGTTCCTAATGTTAAAATGGTTCCAAATGTTAAAATGGCTTCCAAACGTCTCAAAAATGTTGAAAAGGCATCAGAATGGTTTCCAAATCATGAAATGGCTTTCGAATGGCTTCCAAATTTTTAAAATGATAAAATGGCTTTCAGATGGATTCCAAATTGCTTCTAAATGGATTAAAAATGGTTTACAAATTTTAAAATGGTATTCAAATGACACTCAAGTGGCTTCCAAAAGGTTTCCAAATCTTAAAATGACTTCCAAATTGATTTCATTTGCTAAAACATATTAGAAGTTTTTACAAGTGTTCTATTTCTGAAACTCTATCATGGATTAGGGAGCTGATGACGTCATCACCCGAGACTCTCCACATGTTTTACTCGCGTTGGCGTCGGAAGTTGTTCGTGTCAACCTTGTATTCCCATCACTTGTGTGTTTCTCTTCAAGGGATACTGAATAAAACTGAATGAAGTAAACTAAAAATTGTTCTTTTAGCGTAGGAGTTCTTCAATTCCATTTTTTCACTGTTTTTTAAAATTCGCGGGGAAGTCGGTCAAAGGAATATTTCAAAACGCCGGAGACGTCCGGAAACTTTTTAAGAAATTCAATAACTCGTACAAACTTGAAGGAGGTAGTAAATTTTACAGAATGATAAAATAAACTTGGGATACATTGTTTAGCTCATGTTTTGAGTTGTTCCATCAATTTCCTTTCAGAAAAGAAACAAAACTAGGCACAAAATGGGGACATTTTCTTTGTGAGAGTCAGCGCATCTCTCTCTTCAATACAAAGTTGCAAATGCACTTAGAAGTTCCTGTGCACGGGTCAAGTAACTTTGTCTCTCAAGAAGCTCACTGTAGATTTCTGGACCTTAATTGACGGAAAAGATGTGAAATGAAGTGACGTTTACAAATACTATTGTTTTGGCTGCACAGATCCGGTAGCACTTCAGTATTTAATTAGGGTCATTCCACCAATTTATTCATGCAGTTCTGCTGTAATAAGGGGGTTGAGCGGGAGAGCAAACTCGTTTATTTATTTTAGCAGGAAGGAAGTGTAAAAAAGTGTCGTTAGTGCACCGAGCCTATCACAGATCGAGACCTGGCACAAGGTTGGGAAAAAACTTAATGCTTAACTGAAGTTCGCCTACGAACGAACATTCTCTTCGTATTTAAATGAATCGCGATTTTTAGTATCATGCTGGTGTTGCAAAAACACGTTCATAGTTAAGCCAAGAGTCATTGAACCTATGGACAGAAAGATGATACTGCGTTCATTAAGCACTACGACGAAGATGTGAACTTTAGAATTGCATTTCAGTTAACAGCTAGAGTTATTCTTCTATCGTTAACGAAAAAACGCAAACCTAGTTTCTTTGGCTGCTTGCAGCTGTGACCAAATGCCATCGGCAACTAATTACTGAATGTGCTAACTGAGTTGATTTAATCACACTGATTAGCTTTAATGCAAACTTGTTTTAAAAAGCTTGAGAACTTTTTGGTCGTCGATTCAGTGCTTCTTTAGCAGGGAAAAGTTATGAATGACTTTAATCTTGTAGTCCTCATCATAGCAAAGGTTTAGCGTATAATTTAAGGTGAAAGAATTTCAAGTGCAAACGTTTATGATTGCAATTATATATACAAGTGGAATGATCACTTTCATACGTAATAAAGTCAATGAATAAAATATTTAGAACGTTTCGACCTCCTGGCTCGAAAAAGCTTGAGGTCGTTCTTTTGGTCGAATGGAGAATGCTAGTGCAATGTAAATCAAAATACATCAATCATAGGACAAACCAAAAACACACAAAAGAAACAACTCACTCACTTTTTTCATAATTCGGATTTGCAAAACGTAAACCATTTATATGTCTCTTTATGATTCTGAATTGAAACCACTCGTTACTGATGGCGGCAGAATCGCAATGCCTTAGATTTTGACGCTGTCGAAAGACTTATTGCTCTTTCTGGTTGAAGATCAAAGTTTTAACTCAAAACTGTGAATTATCACATGCAAGCATTTCCGAAAGTCCTGTAAATTCAACACTACTTGCAACAAACATTTGGCGAACATTTCCTGGATTAACGCACAAAATTGAAGGTTCAACTACTGGTAAATACATTCTCCTTCTTCGAAAGTAAAATGGTTCTGCATTTCTCAGTAATAGAACATAATGTAAGATGTTCGTGTCCCCAGTCACGTTACAAATAAAAGTTTATAAACTTCCATTCGAATAGAAATTAAAGCGCTGGCACTGAAAGCATTTTATTGCAATAGAAAATAATGGCGTGAAAATTCCGTGAACAAGAGAATGACACTTTCTCATTTCTGATATACATTTTTTTCAGGGAGGAAGTTTCAAATTAAACATTTTTCACAAAACAATATTTCTAGACGTGATGAGGCCCAGAGCATTTCTTTAAAACTTGAAAAGCAAACTGTTCTTCTCCTGGAAATTCAAAGCTTTTATTTACTTTTTAATTTTTTTAACAACGTTCTATGAATTTCCGTTTTTTTTAATTATTTTATTTTTCCAGTTACCTCTATGTTCCCCATCACCTTACTGCCCCTGCGCAGTAAGGTGATGAAATGGCGGCCTTTTTTTATACCTCTGGCGGCATTATACCTCTGGCTTACAAAAATGGCGGCATTTTTGTAAGCCAGACGTATAATCAAAGCGTGAAGTTTGTTATAAACAAGTGCATTTTTTCTTCTTTTACTTCTTCTCTTTTTAATTTTGATTATTTTTAAATAAATTCATTATAAAGTTCTTGGAGGCTGGATTTCCACAAATTCGTTGGTGAATTGTCAGTTACAAAAAAGTGAATCCTGCGCAGGTCGGCTGTTGTTTTCCCTGCAGTAGTAGCCATTAACTATGTAGGAACAGTTGCCATTATCTCTGTAGTAGTAGTAGCAGTAGACATTATCTCCGAAGTAGTAACCGTTCTCTCTATAGTGGCAGTAGCCGTTATCTCTGTGGTAGTAACCATTATCTCTATAGTAGTAGTAGCCGTTATCTCTCTAGTTGTAACCATTATCTCGAAAGTAGTAGTAGCCGTTATCTCTGTGGTAGTAACCATTATCTCTATAGTAGTAGTAGCCGTTATCTGTGTAGTTGTAACCATTATCTCTATAGTAGTAGCCGATATCTCTGTAATAGCTGTAGCCATAATTTCTGTAGTCACAGTAGCCTTTATTTCTGTAGTAGCAGTACCATTATCTCTGCCAAGACTCCGTGAACGACTTAAAAATGACTTAAAATGTGAATGACTTAAAAATACTCGGTTTAAATGTGCGATAAACTACTCCAGAAGCATGGTACTAAAATATGTGCTGTGAGCGGTTGTGTGCAGTAATAAAGGCATGCTTTATGACTACTATTGATTTCATGAACAGAAATACTTTTGTATGTATTGGGGATATTTGAAATGCGTGTTCGTATTCATATTAAGTAATCAATTTGAGGCCTATGCATAGTTCTCCCATTTTATGTTAGTCAGTTTCATGAAAACACAAATTAACAATGTTTCCATCAAAAACATCTATGAACTTGAGCTTGGAGCTAATCTTAATTTGTATCATTGATTTACCCTACTTGATGACTTTCGTCTGGCTCTGGGGCGAAAGGAAAAAGCTGAAGAAGGGGCTTACTTGGTAGTAGATTCTAGCCTTAAGTAATTATTTATTCCTTTGAAACTTTATTTTTATTAAGTAATCAGAAATCAAGTGCTTTGATAGCTGAATTCGTATACATAGTTTACTAACATGACAAATATCCAAAGTAAATAACCATGAACCAGATGATCGTCCACCTGCATTAACCTTTTTGTTGCTTTATTGAAACAGTTTGTCTATGATTTTTAAATGAATTCATTCAACACAAATAATTCATAATATAAAGTTCTTGGAGGCTGGATTTCCTCAAATTCGTTGATGAATTGTCAGTTACAAATTAACTAAACCAATATCTGTAAAATTTAACCTTGAAACACATGATTGTCCACTTGCACTGAGCTCAGAGAATATCCTCGTTGCATTTTACTCGCAACGAAAACATTTTAACGATCTAAATCAGCAACAGGCACACGTTTATTTAGTGACGGCACACGGCCGTCAGCTTTCTGCATGTCAGTGCAACAAACTCAGAAAATTCCGAGTTAATTGCTGCGCTGTTTTTCTGTTCCTCGCATCATGATTCTGACGGGCCAAATCTGCACTTCATTTTGCCCGCATTTTTGCAGCTCCCCGGCGCCGATGTGCTCCAAAGTGTTAGGCTCGAGCTTCTCTTGAATACAAAGGCATTTTAACCGAAGCTTTAAAATCCACGTTTTAATTAGCGAAGCTTCAGTTCTCTTCTCAAATCTGTGAAACGTTCACTTGAATTTCAAAATCGCAACCTGCAGTCGCATCTGCATTTCAAGGACTTGCTTAAAAAAGTTCGCTTCGAGTTCGTTTCAACGAATGCTCCTGGGCAAATCCGTTTCTTTGTTTCTTTCATACTTCGTTAAGCGAGAATTTTGAGTCTCCTCTGCGAGGAGATTAAACTGATGCGATCAAATTGATTTTTAGGAATTAAAGCGTACTGCAGCTTGGCTTCAGCTAAGTTGCAAACGTGAAAAAAGAGCATTATAATTACGATGAATTTGTAGGGACAGAGAAATCTGGGAATGCAGCAAAGAAGAATTTTTTCATCAACGGATTTGCGAGAAGCAAGCGTTAACTTACCTCGAGAACAGTCAAGATGAGGTCAGTGATCGTTCGAGAATACCAAATATATTTATGGTATTTCATTAACAGAGGTAACTTGCCTAACATTCTCACTTTTTAGAACTCATGCTGGGTAATTTGAATGCTATAATTCTATTTTCTAGCATGAGATGTACTTTAAAATCCTAAAAAGTGAAATGGCGCGAAACTTTGTTTACATTCAAGTGTAGACACGCAAAAGTTTTTTGAAAATGAAAGTCACTTCGGTGTGCTTAGACATGTATTATTGTTTTATATGTATTTTGAACCCCATTTACGAACGAACTTTTCTCATAACATGGTTTCACGCTCAGCGAAAGTAAAAAAAAGTTTGATTTGTATTCCTTTCGCTGGTGAGTTATTGTTAGGTAAAATATTATTATTATTACGTACAATATCTGCTCATGCAATGTTCCACCAACTGAACGCCTTCCCCTCTCACAAAAAAGTTAGTAAATTTCCAACAGGCTGAACTTAACATAGATGAAAATAGTAAACTCTACAGGCTGAACTTTGCATGGGTGAAAATAGTAAATTCTACAGGCTGAACTTTGCATGGGTGAAAATAGTAAATTCTACAAGCTGAACTTTGCATGGGTGAAAATAGTAAATTCTACAGGCTGAACTTTGCATGGGTGAAAATAGTAAATTCTACAAGCAGAACTTAACATAGATGAAAATAGTAAATTCTACAGGCTGAACTTTGCATGGGTGAAAATAGTAAATTCTACAGGCTGAACTTAGCATGGGTGAAAATAGTAAATTCTACAAGTTGAACTTTGCATGGGTGAAAATAGTAAATTCTACAGGCTGAACTTTGCATGGGTGAAAATAGTAAATTCTACAGGCTGAACTTTGCATGGGTGAAAATAGTAAATTCTACAAGCGGAATTTAACATAGATGAAAATAGTAAATTCTACAGGCTGAATTTTGCATGGGTGAAAATAGTAAATTCTACAAGCGGAATTTAACATAGATGAAAATAGTAAATTTCAAACTGGCTAAATTTGACACGGATGAAATTAGTAAATTCCCAACAAGCTAAACGTAAAAACATAGATGAAAATACTTTTCATGGGTGGAAAAACTAACATTGTACTGAGTATACTTTTTACGATTTCTAGAATCATTTCTTCGACCCGGGGGCTGCGGGAAGTAATTGTCTCTTCAATGTTCTTATGCGAGAGAACGAATGAAGAGTGTGCAAAATTATGCTTTGAGGCCAGGTTTATGTAACTTGAACATTCGTATTCTTATTTATTCTTATTGCTTAAAGAATTGATAAAAAATATTTTTCATTTTGCATCCGTATTTGTCTAAAATATATGTAGTATCACAAACCGGAAGAGAATAAACATTTTTTGAACGTACTCTAGCTACCCATGCAACTCTGTTATTGACGCAGTTGATAAATTTCAATGTTACCGAGAATTTTTAGGAAACTATTTTTACTGACGTCTTGAGCGGAAATAATCCTTGAATTTATTGTGCAAGTTTTTGGTGGAAAAACGACGGGGCAATACTTGGACTACTGGTTTTTTCATTTATTTTTCTGTTCAAGCTCTCCCGTTATTTTTGCGCTTAGCATATAATGTTTTCATGCCTGTCTTACTCAAATGGTATTTTTGACATAAAACTTTGCTATTTCCATTAAAATTTACAAATTACAACAAAATCCAAATTTTGTTTCTGGAATGCAACGCTGCTAATTCCATAAAAATTCAAAAAAGTACGATCAAAATGTTAGGAGCCGAAAAAATCGCAAAAATAATATCCATTGTAAAACAAACCAACGAAAAACAGGAAATCTAAATCCATGATATACTCCCAATAGTGATCCACATCAATAATAACGCTTACAACTTTAAGCAATAAAAACCAGGAGCACCAACTCGCTCACAGCTCCCAGTGTAGAAAACTTGAGCTGAGCAAAGCACTGCAGCTCCAGAAAATCCTGCCGGCTTCCAAATTCGGTCGAATGAAACCTCATTTCTTTTTCCTTAAGTTAAACTCGTGCTCGAGAGACTCGTCTTGTGCCAATTCCCATGGCCTCAGAGAAAACGACAGAGAGGCTCCAGAGCTGCCCCAGTCTTTATCCAGCACGGGATCTGGATACCAGACCTCCAGATGTTCGGCAAGATTGAAAATGCGGACGTTTTAATCTAACAATAATTGATCTTTATTTTTCCTGATGTGGGTTTTCAAAGATCAATTAAGGTGGGTTTTCAGTGGGTGTTATAAAACCCACTGAAGTGGGGGTTCACATCTTTAGTGGGTGTTATAAAGATGTGAATAAGTAAATTTACTACAGCCTCATTTGCCGTAAGTCTGCTTAGTTCTTTACGAGGAACCAACATTCTCGAACGCATAGAGTTCGATGAAGGACAAGAAATTTCATCATTTTTAAAAATGAACTCAAATTTCTCGCGAATTTTCAAATTATCTTTACTCGTCATTCATTTAGAATGCATCATGTCTATCAGTAAATGTAGCAAAATTCAGTCATCTGATTCCAAACATAACTATTGAATCTATTTCATGTTTGATGAACGCAAAAACTGAAGAGTTGCTTTATTGCAGCAATTGAAGAGCGAAAGCCTGCAGGGTTTAATTTGACTATACATCACTCACGAAATTATAACACACTTCATTAGGCAGTGAACTGCCCTTCAAAAATGTTTCCCGCTTTTTATCTCGTGTTTGTACAAATGAGCAGCCGAGTACCAACCAGTATTGAGACGGAAAACTATTATGGAAGCACAAAGGAAACCGTCATCCGAATTTAAATTCTGACATGCCTTTATGTTGACAACAGATTCAAGCTTTGCGTGCGAGCATTAAATGGAAATTATTTCATACTAGCTTGGTGCAGGTTGCTTTGTCCTTAATTACCATTGTTCTTCACGCAGTTCTGGCATGTTTATCTGTTATTCTCCTCGCTGGAAGTCTTTGTGCTCTCTACAACAGTAACATTGAACTACTCCTATTATGGAATTAGTTTTTACGTGCAGAAACTTCAGTAGTTTTGGGGTTGAACTACTTATACGATGTAACTACTCTTTAAATGAAAATACTTACGGTAAATGTTTTTTTATGGTTGAACTACCTAAACAATGATATATGGTTTAAATGAAGATACTTGAATGGTTTTTTGTTTAACTACTTAAACAATGAAATTTTGTTTATATGAAGATAATTTAAGATGAAGATTATTAAGATGAAGATAATGAAGATAATTTAAATTCTTTTCAGCTAGTCTTAAATGTTAAAATACTTTTTAAATGTTTTTTTTCGAAAAATTTTCAGCAATAGCGGTGCCCAATTGCGAAACCTCACCGTCTGTTCCGATCATGTGCTGAGATGATGAGTGAGAACGTGTGGAAATGTAGTTTCTAATATAACCATCTATGAATATATTAAATGATCTCATTGGCCTAAGTCATTCAATGACCAATTGTTCAGTGCAGAAATGAATATAATTGAACGAGTTAACCAACTCTTATGTTATTGACGAGACGACAGACAAAAGTTCAAAAATATCTACGGTAAAAACAACTAAGATTTAAATTACTCTTTGATGATGTAGGATTGTACGACATGTCCATCAGAGTTATCATAAAAGGGTCAAAATCCCTGAAAACAATTTCTACTTTATATTTAAACTGTTATGATAAATCTAATGTACATGACCTACATGTATGTATACATTTTTTGGTGTTTCTCTGTTTCCTACAGCAATCACTGCAGAAATGTACTCAAAAATTATCGAAAAATAAAAACCAGTTATTTTTTATGGACGGATGATGAGCCCAAGGTAATTTTGGTTCAACGTAAAGTTGCCATTACGGGCAGGAAAAGGGCATGTGGATTCTCACTTTTGGCGGGAACAAATCCTTCACAAGAACAAATCTATTACAAGTGAAAAAGAATGTTTAAAAATTCTTCCTTTCTTTCAAAATGCAAGGAATGAACATGTACATAAAATTAAATGTTTTCGTGTGTTTGGTTATCAGACATCTTGAAACGTTATGCATTAAAACTTGACATAGCATAGGTTTATTTAAGAAAATGAGCTAGCTTAGGCTGTGAATTACAGCATTTTAATTTGAAAAATGAATCAAAAACACCTCCATTGCTCTCCACAGTTATTTGATTTTTTTGCCCTGAGCTAATGAGTTGTAAATACAAGTGTGTTGAAAAATTGCCCAGTGAGAGTAAGAATTTAAATTAGAATTAAGTTAAAACTTTACCTATCGTGAACAGTCGTTATAAAATTGAATGCATTGAAAAATTGACCTTTGTGCAAAGAAGTTTAAAGTTAGAATGTTTTTCCTACCGTCAGGAGTTGTGTAACTTGTATTCGGAGTTTCAATGACAGCAACGCTCTTCTGAACGACTGAGAAAGCTTTTCCTGATCAATTCCCGTGCAATCAGCCAACAGTAAAAATGGAAATTGTGCGTAAAAATAACAGTCATTATCAGTGATTAGATTATATCTATTGTTGACGACGTTTTTCCTCTGAAGACGTTACAGAGGCGTTTCATCGGTATGTTCGATATTCCCCTGTCAACCATTTCTGAATAGAGAGTGGATTACATTTCTGTAATTGCTGTGTGGCGGAACAGTTGTTATTGGAGGTAACATTTCGTTTGATGCAGGCACGCAGCACCTTTCAATTCACTAGGATTATGAAAGAGAGAAATACGTTTCTAGCCTGCCAGCATACATCGTATGTATCAGTAATTAGAGTGAATGTTACTTTAAGCCCTCGGTAAGAGGCTTCAAAGTATGTATAAATAAGTTTGAGAATTAATGAGCCACTGGCATGCAATTAGTCAGCACTTGTGCACACCCTGCACCACACAGCAACTTTCGTCTCGACGGTCTCCAGGACTCAGGAGGGAAGAAGTAAAGCAAGAAACTTGAACAAGTTAGCGATCTTTCCCAAATTACGGTAAAGTAATTCCAGCGGTGTGCTGCAGCAATTATGACTGAGCCGGAGTTGACACAAGTCAATCAAGTTCAATTTAAACTCACCAAAGAGAATTAAACTGTGACCGACGAGATAACAGGGGCTAAGTTTAGAACGGTCGCTCAAGAAGGGCTAAATTATTCCCATTATTCTCAATGAAAGCAATAAAGAAGTTTTCACTCCATAGAGCGATGGTGGAAACTTCGTCTCTGCAGTGCGTGTGCGTTGCATATCTAACCTGAGGGATGTGGAGCTTCTGAATAAATTAACGTACGTGACCTTTCTTTTTCTCTCGTAAAGGAGGAATCAAATGACCTCCGAACTTCTAAGGAAAAGTTCATAAATTTAGTTCTTCATTCATGAATATTGTACTTGAACACACACTTCAGCTGTTTGGTTGTATCCTAAATTTCTTTATCCCATCAATAAATGTAAACTAAGCGGTCAAAAAATAGCGGACAACATTTTGACCTAATTCTGATACAATACATTTTTTATTTCTGAGTTCAGTTGCGATAGTAAAATACGACAACACTCCAGAAATGATTAGCAAGCAGTAAAGACCTGTTTTGAGCGCATACAGAATTTTAAAAATTTCTTTTGCATAGAAAAATTTAAAAAACGGAAAAGACCTGTCAGCATCTGATATGAGACAAATTTTTAGGTTTCATCATAGGGAAAAACCAATACGGGGCGTCAGTGCAGTGACCGACATAAATATAGAAGCGATACTGAACGCAGTAACATACCACTGTAAAAACTAGGCGGCAATACCAGTTCATTTCGTGAAAATCGTGGAAGGCCTAACATTCTGGATGATGGAGACATACTCTCTTTGAAGAGATTGGCGATGAAAATTCACTGTTCATCAACGCAAATGATAACTAGGAAGTTTTGTGAAGACCCAAAAACCAATTTTGATAGGACTTTGCGTCAAGAGTAAAAAAATGAGTTTAAGCAAATGCAAGTCTACCAGGAAGTTATTAGGGACGGTCGAAAATCGGAAAAAACTTTAGTCATTTACTCGAAAACACTGAGATTGGAATAAAGAAGATTCGAGGTTTTTAATGAGGTCCGATGAGTAGAGATTCACAATCTTTCAGGACGATGGTCGTGATAGGGTATGACGACAGCCACATGAAGCGTAGAATCCACTTGCATCGTCCCAACCATTCAAGAATCTGAAGCCAGCGTAAAGCCTTGTTTTTTTCTGGGATAGTCATGGATCTGTCACTCTTTACAATAACGAAATGCATTCTCAAGCTCATTTACATGTACTATCTGACCCCGTTTCTTCTTCTATAATGTTTAATTTTATTGCTGGATTTTCTTAGACCGATCTTTCTCGTATCTACAGAGCTAGAAATTTTCAAGATTGCTTTTTGTGGATAAGAGAACACCTGAGCACATGAACCGGCCCAAAATCCCCTGATTTGAACCCTTTTGAAAATTTTTGAATGAGCTTGATAGGAATCCGAAAGACTCTTCGCCCATTCCTTTAAAATTGACTCTCCGTGGTTAGAGGTTACTGCAATTATGGCCAGAAAAAATCTACAGAGGATCCAGATATTTTATGGAATCAATGTCAGATACAATTAAATCAGTAATTCAAGCTAAAGACGGTCTAATCTCTTAGTGTTTAAATGAACCACGCAACATTTTTAGCCTCATAGCGTAAACATGTCCCGGTAATTTGTGATAAAACTCTTGAAATTGGATTGAATGTTAACCCATTAGTAAGGCCCTTGCATCAACAGCACAAGTTATTCCTCACCCATGTCGATTTTTTGTCAAGTTTAATGACATGCTCTTATTAATGACAGCATCGCGTTAAAGTGAACGTGTAGCTGAGCATCCGGAATACAAGCTGTAGTGTTTTAGCTTGAATTATTTTCGCTTGAGTGAGAGAAAAATAAAAAAATAGAAAAAACATTACAATCGATACCTTCAAATTCTTCATTTTTGAGCTCATAATATAATGGTAGCTGAGGAAATTACGGCGGAAGTACTTATTCAATGAAACTATTGTTTAAATAAAAACACATAGGTAGTGGTTCTTTGGGGTTCACGGCCGAAGAAACTACAGCCACTGACACCGAAAATAATATGAGACGTGGTGTCACAATAAATAGATACGATGTTTCGAATTCTAACAGGCATCGTGCCCTGTCGTTAACAATGATGAATGAGTGCTCTTATAAATGTTTCCTCATTAGTCGCGAGCCTCAAATGAAATATTGCGATAAATGTTGGTGAGGCACATCGGAATGAATGCCTCCAACTTCCTTTTAATTCTGCTGCACATTTGTTCAGGGAGTGAGACACCTCACTTTCGGATGCGGTACAAAAAGTTAAGACATTACCGAATTTTTTAATTTGATAAAGATTAAAGTTGAGATTTATAAAATTTGTTGAAGAACTTTTAGAGAATATTTTACTTAAATTGACCAACGGGGTTATACTTCGGAAACTTTTGACAGGCTAAGCAGAATATGTGAAATGCTTTGTAAAGAGAAGAATATGTAAAATGAATTTGTAAAAAACGTTGTGCAAAAGTATTTTGACGTTGTGAATTTGAGCTTTTCATTTCATCAGACATAAACGGTAACCAATTACCGCCAAGTTCGCAGACCGCCGAACTTTATGACATTTTAAGGTTCAATGCAGACCACGCTGCTCAACTTTGCCCACAACTTGTGGAGCGCGGCTTACAAAGCGATAGTGAAGAAGTAAAACCGCGCATGAAGTGTGTTGGAATTACCCATTGCGAGAAAGTGTTTTTTCCTGGTTGATTCCCTCTTTGAAGTTTTGAGTGAGACGATAGGATCAGTATATGTCCAGTACACTCACGTGTACCTCGCTTCGAATTCATGGTTCATTGATACCGATAAAAATGAGACGGTAGTTTTCAAAAATTGATTAAAATAGCATTATCGGCCGATTGATACGATTCAATGAGAGATGGTAGTTTCCAAAAATTGATTTAAATACCATAATTGGCCAATTGATGCGATTGAATGAGAGATGGTCGTTTTCAGAAATTGATCTAAATAGCATTATAGTCCTATTGATACGATTTACTGAGAGATGGTCGTTTCCAGAAATGGATTTAACAGCATTGTTGGCCGATTGATAGGATTGAATATGTGACGGTCGTTTGCGGAATTAAATTTAAATATTCATGGCTAGTAGCATTATTAGTCAATTGTTGATTAGTAAACATGGGACGTTTCCAGAAATTGATTTCTGCAGATTTAGGTGTGTTCTGATGTCAAATTTTGGAATAATGAAAATACTGTTCAAGACGACTGTGCAGTCCATGTCAATTGTTCAATTGGTTTATGTCTACATACCAATTGGTTTCTAAGTGACATATTGGTCAAATATGTCAATTGGTTTCTAAGTGACTCTTGCACAAGTTAACCGTAGCTGCTAATTGTACACACTCGTGATGGGTAAAATTTTCAAAATTATTTCTCTTATTGTTGACCAGAGAAAAGAATAATGAATTAAACATATACCGTGAAAAACACAGAGATTGGAATCAAAACTTACGTTACACATACTGGTATTAAATGTAGAACAACAAATGTTGGATGTTTCGAGTGTTTCTGTTGGTTTAAACGCATTGGATCAAAGTGTTTACGATAAAAACTTAATTTTTGTTACTTGTTTCTTCATCCAACATTTATACAATATCAATGAAAAAATCTGTCATGATGATACTTACGAAATTTTTATCTCAAATTGACTGATTCCAATATTTCATGGCATTCAAATGTCTAATGAATTTACATTAAATTGAGAGATTCAAATGTTTCATGACATGTTCTCTAAATTGAATAAACTTTATCGAAGTTTTGTTTGACATTGTCGGTCCGCTGTTTCTTTTAACGCAAATAAGTAATTAGTGAGAGTTTATCAATGCCAGTATTTCTAAATCTATCTTCTGGAATTCCACACGTTAGCCGCTATGTGAGACACCGGTGGTACACGGAGGGAATTTTCATAATGCTGCCGGCCGACCAATGGTCACAAGCCCAATTTACATAAATGCGTGATCAAAGCTAGATGACGGTGTGATCCAGTTAATGTTTGCTATTTTCAAAATAGCTTACGACAATTTACTTAATTTTAAGGGAACCATTTCCGAGCATCTCAGTCGGAGATGAGATTTTCCTGATTGTTTTTTTTATTGCTTTAGAAGAGTTTGAGATATGTCCCCGAATGTCTGTAGAATTATCAGGAACGTATCCCAGAGCTAGCGCCCCCCCCGGGAGGGGTAGAGGATCCCCCTTAGGGACCTTTTCTTTCATTTTTGAACCTAGAGCAATGAAATTTGGTACAATGATAGGAAATGCAATTTGAAATCATTTACCCTCTATGAAAAAAAGCGATTTTCTTTGAAAGAAAATTGGAAATCATAGAAAACGACATTTTTTGGGGGGGTTCTCTAAATGCTCATTCTCTGACAGTTTTTGAGCTACAGTAATGATTTTGGTATCATTGGATGCAGAATAACGTGGACATTCAAAAAAAAAAAAAAAATTTCAAAAATTTCAAAAATTTGTTTCTTAATAATTTAAACATTTCATCATTCATAATTCTCAAGGTAAGCGTCCCCCTTCTAAACCTTTCTTTTATTATTGAACCTAGAGCAATGAAATTTGGTACACTGATGGAAATGCAATTTAAAATCATTTACCCACTATGAAAAAATGCGATTTTCTTTGAAAGAAAATAGGAAATCATAGAAAACGGTTCTTTGAGGGGGGGGTTTCTAAATGCATCTTCTCTGACAATTTATGAGCTACAGTAATGATTTTGGTATTATTGAATGGAGAATAACGTGGACATTCCAAAAAGTAAAATGATTTTCCTCCAATTTCCAATTTTAAATTAATATAATGAAAAAATATGAAAAATTATTTTTTTCGAACAAATTCAAATTTATGACGTCATAACTTTGGAATAAAAATGAATTTCGAAAAAATATTCAATTCTTTCGAAAGCCCTTGTTTTTCCGCATGCAATAATACTAACATCATCACTGTAGCTTGAAAACTGTAGGAGAAGAAGCTTTTTGAATCTCAAAATCATCTCTTGAAACAAGTAAGTTTTCAAGACATGTTGGAATTATTCTCCGAAGTTTACAAAGCTAGAGCAATGCGGTTTGTTGCATTTGAAAGTGAAATGTGTGCTCTCAAAATCTGATAAGCTAGTTTTTTCAAAAATACTTCATGTAACACTTACCGTAGACTTTTTTCCCTAAAATTACAACTTTTACCCTAACTCTTTCAAAAAATTCATATAAATTCGGAATGAAATAAATCGAAAAAATTAGCTTATCAGAGTTTTAGAGAACACGATTTACTTTCAAATGCAACAAACCTCATTGCTCTATCTTTGTAAACTTCGGAGAATAACTCAACATATATATATATATATGTTTTTTCTATTATATGGAATAATTAATTTTATATGCTCTCAATGAAAAATTTTATAGAAGATAAGTTGTTACAAATGTGGAGATCTAGTAGTGTGCAAATTTTCATAGACGTACGTCCCATAGAAAAAAAGTTTCAAGTTTTTGGAAATGGTTCCCTTAAGTTGATTATTGAACTTTAGTTTAACTCATGGTGGTTTACGTGTAATAGAATGAACACAATTTTCAAATTGCTTACTGCAATTGACTTTAAATTTGAACTGTATATTGGAATTCAATTTAATCCATATCGAGTACCGTGTTAATTAAAGAACTAGCGTGAACAGCTCGCTCATGCTTCCAGGACTGGATTGTAAAAGAACCTGTTAGGTTGATCAACGTCTTTTGTGAACGCTGCTGAAGATCCGAAGTTGCCGCGTTCGTCTCTCAAACTTCACCTCCGCACGTTCGGGCGCGTGAATGAAGCTGCCACTCAATTTTACGAGTCCGAACTTGGATGACTCGCATTGTGGAGCGGTGAGAGAGCAGCTCTGGTGTGCCACTCTATTAATTCGCAAGCACTGCTCTCCAGCTTATGACTGAAGTTGAGTCAAAAACCAGGCTTACGAGGGTAGTCCCTTAAAATCACTTTAAACTCCATGACTTGAGAGCTTTAGCTACCAGGGCCAGTGTTGCATGTGTAGTGCTTCAAGAGCCTGTTCGATGTTGCGCGATGCTCAAGCCTTCGATGCTCTTCACAAATGGACAACGACATTTGCAATGAAAATACAACTTTGATAAAATCAGCTACGCGTTTCTCAATCTAATATTTTGTGTTTTTTGGGAGCTCTAGAGCTTTACGTTTTTTTCAACGTTCTGAAATTAATTTTATTTCTTCAGAATAATCATTGATTAGCATGACTTTAAACATACATGTTGCGAAGTAGATTCTATTTTAGGAGTTTCTCAGAGCTCGGAATGATGTATGCAAGGGGCTAAGCCACTGGTATCAGTCTCCGAGGATTAGGCAGTCAATTTACCTAATTAACTCACTGAAATTTAATGGAGGAGGTCGGCTCTTATCGATACTTCAACGGGCTCTAAAGAATGAGAAAAGCTTCCTTATAGAGTACTTTCTGTGTCGTAAAAGCCTAGACCTTAAGAGCTCTGATGAAACCGTGAAAGTAAAGAGCACGCACGTCTCCGTATATTTTGACGAGCAGTCACTGAATGTGTTGACACAATTCCTTGCTGCTGTCAGTCCTCATGTTTTAAAAAGTGTTTGAATTCTTTCAGTTTAATAGGAATTTTAGTTATGCATAAACTTGTGTATAAGATCGGAACCGCGGGTTACTTTTCAACACTTGGAGAAGAAGGAAACAGAAATGGTAAAAATTAAAAGGATACTCTATGTACGGCACTCATTCATGTCCGGATGAAATAAAGAAAGCTGTGCTTAGCGAGCGACAAATACGAATACATTTGAGTAAAAAAGACAGGAGTTCTTAATGTTCTGCAGTCTATGAAACTTTGCTTGGAAAATAAATGACAGGACCGAATTCAATAAACGAATTTTTCAGACAAAAAATTGCAACAAAATGATTACCGTTGAAAATTCTGTCTACGGCCCTCTATTGCATTGAAACTTACCGCTGGTCTAATTCACTACTTTTGTAGTGGAACGAAATAAAAATTTTATACGACGTTTCACCGCCGAAGACGCTACAGAGGCGTTTCATCGGCGTATTCTAAATTCCTCAGTTCATCATTCCTTTACGCAAGGTAGACATCATTTCTGCTATCGCAGTGTGGCAGCATAGACTACTTTTTTGGATGTGAGAGAGAATGAGTAGAAACCCCAGATGTGTTCCACTCAACAGACTGTCCACTTTGCTGTGTGATCTTACTCCAGCCCATACACTCAACAAAAAAAGGACGTGATTGTATCTAATTATATCGTTTAAGACAATACAACGCTAAACTTTCTTCAGACGTATTCTGTCTTTTAAACGACAAAAAATCGAGATTTTAGATTCATTCCTTTTGCCGCCCAACAAATATTAGTTCATTATTTCTACATTCCTAGACATACTGTAGTGTAATTACGTACGAGTCTATTCATTCATTGATTATACAACCATTGATTTGCTCTGCCCACTCGTCACGCATTGTCTTCATTTACAGGATCACTGTTAGACAAGTCTGAAATGAGATTCAAATGCTTCATAAAAACCATCGTAAGTTCCGTTCCCTGTATTGCGAGCTGTGAAGTCCGGCTCACCTCCGCCGTGTTTTGCAAGTGCTCCTTCACAGCACTCGGGCTTAACGCCATAATTTTGACTGCAAACGAGCCTGCTTCACGGCTCAACTTGGGTCCAACTGACGCTAACTCTGCGGATGAACCCGAGAAAGCGACGTCAAGTGCCTCAGGTCGAGCTGCGCCTTGCGCTGCCTCTGTGAAGCATCACCTGGAATGGGTCCATCTCTGGGGATTGAAGTCTTCCGTTTGACTTAAAATTACAGTGGCGCTCTTGCCTAGCTCAAGTTGCCTGTCATTTGTAGCATGTGTCTATCTCAGGAGATTGAAGTCTTTCTTTTGACTCAAAATTGGAGTGGTGCTGTTGCCTTGCTGAAGTTTTATTCTTTTGATTTAAAACTGCAGTGGTGCTGTTGCCTAGCTGAAGTGTTATTCCTTTGACTTAAAATTGCAGTGGTGCTGTTGCCTAGCTGAAGTTGTATTCCTTTGACTTAAATTGCAGTGGTGCTGTTGTCTAGCTGAAGTTTTATTCCTTTGACTTAAAATTGCAGTGGTGCTGTTGCCTAGCTGAAGTTGTATTCCTTTGACTTAAAATTGCAGTGGTGCTGTTGCGTAGCTGAAGTGTTATTCCTTTGACTTAAAATTGCAGTGGGGCTGTTGCCAAGCTGAAGTTTTATTCTTTTAATTTAAAATTGCAGTGGAGTTGTTGCCTAATTGAAGTTAGCTCTCATTTGTAGCATGTGTCCATCAGAAGAGATTGAAGTTTTTCGTTCCGCTGGAAATTATTCCTTTGACTTAAAATTGCAGTGGTGCTGTTGCCTGACTGATGTAAGATATCATACATGGCGTGTGTTGTACTGGATCTTTTTTGGACGGTGGGTCAGGTAGCAAATAAAGTGGACGAGCTTTGTGAAGCATTTTAGTGTCAGAGATTTTGAAAATAGAACCACATGCAGTTCGATGGAAAAAATTAAAGAAGATAATGTCCTAATTTGATAAATTTAAATTTTTATCTGCATTAGTATCTCTAGTGAGAATTCTTCATCTAGTCAATCATTTTTAATTTCATCATTTTTTGTAGAATGTACTAGTTTCTGAAGCGATGAATTCATAATTTCAGAAATAACTACAGCGCATGGTAGGGAAGAAATCCCAAGTATTGTATCGCTTTTTTTTTTATACAAAAGTACAAAAACTTTGAGTTACACTTAAAATTCATCGGTTGAATTCATGACATTTCACGCGGCTTCGACAATTGCTCTAATTCATCATGCCGTCATTGCTTCTCTTTCATAGTCATAATTGTTTTTTCCTGGAATTCCATCAATCGAACAACATTTGTTTTCCTAGAATTCAAAACGCCACCGCTCTGTAAAGTTGCGAGCAAAATAAAGACTCGCAGAAGCCAAGAAAATAACTTCGGAGGTCCACATTTCAACGGACAAAAGCCGGAAGTCAGAAAAAGACCGTTTTGAATTAAAGTTCGAGAAGTTGATGAAGCCTGTAAAACAGAAGCTGTATTCAGGAAACGAAGACGGAGTATGTGTTAATTTCATAATCCTAATTAATCAATGGCTCTCCACCACACACATTGTATTTTGCTGCTAAAATATCAACACATGTCTGTCTTCGCACGTACTGCAACGAGCTAAGCCTTTGTGTTGTAAATGGACAAAAATCCTAATTTCCTATTCCTTGATCCTAATTTCCTAATCCATAATCCTAATTTCTTAATCTCTAATTCCAATTTCTTGAACATTAATCCTAATTTCCTTATCTTTAAACCTAACATCTAAATCCATAATCGTAATTTCTTATTCCTAATACCCACGAGCACAAATTAGCAGCAAACAAGGTCGTTACGTCACACGATACCTTGGATAATTTATCTCATCATCAATGATATTTTGAAAAAGAGTAAATGTATTTAAAATACAAGCCCTGCTCATCACACCTACGTGTAAATATCCTCCTATTTAACAGCAGGGTTTATTGTTTGCTTGTTAGTTAAGGTTTGTTTGTCTTTGCCAGTTTTTGGTCTTGTTATTCTTTGTTACTTATTGTTTACTTGTTAGTTAGGTCTGTTTGTTTTGGCTCCTACTCTGTAAACTGGATCTCTGAACACTAAATATTTGTAAGTTTAATTTTCGGATTACCATTCATTTGAACTTACTGAAATTTTATTGAAAAGCATGTATCTTAGCACATAGAAGGTGTATAAAAAAGAGATGATATGTATCGAAAGTGTTGATTAAAGTGTTGATTAAAGCGTTGAATAAAATATTGATTAAAAGTGTTAGTTTAAATTTACTTGCAAGTATCATAACACAAAAATTAATATAAAAGAGATGATATGTATTGAAAGTGTTGATTTTATCAGTTTTCGCGACAGAATAATACTTCTAAGTTAACATTTTCTTACAGCGGTGGGACACCACAAATTTACCAATAAATACAGAATAGTGATATATACTCACGTTTTGATCTGGGTTTCTGCTCACCAATAGTTCGAAGAAGAACAAGGCCTGTCACGAACGTATTCCGCCTATTCTGCAACGCGAGTCAATATGTAGTAAACAATGACTCATTTTGAAGGCATTGAAAGCTCCATTGAGGCGCAACAGAAAGAACACTGTAGTCAGAGCCCGTTTTTCAAGTCGTTGTGAAGCCTTCGAGCTGCCTGTCAATGAATGTAGTCAATCCGCATCACGAGATCCCGACGTACGATAGTGAGCAGCTCCTTAGTTTCAAAGACCTGTGTAGGACATTTATTCCAGCGTTTGTCACAACACTGCATGGTTTCGTTGCTCTCCCATCCATTTCCTGGGTCGATGTAGTAGCGAAGCTTCCTACTCGTTTACGACATAAAAAGCTTGACATAACAGGAGATAATTCCAGTTCCTTTCATGCTGTTATTCCGAAACACAATTCCAGTCCTTTTCATGATGTAATTCCAAGACAAAATTCCAGTTCTTTTCACAACATAATTTCTAGGCATAATTCCAATACTTTTCACGACATAATTTTTAGATTTAATTCCAGGTATTTTCACTGCATAATTTCTAAAGATAATTCAAGTTCTTTTCTCGATATTGTTTTTAGATATAACTCCATTTATTTTCACGATTTAGTTCAAAGACATAATTCCGATACTTTCACAGAATAATTTCAATATATAATAAATAATTCCAGAACATAATTTAAATTCTTTGATGAAATAATTTCAAGACTTATTTCCAGTTTTTCTGACGATATAATTTCAGTTGTTTTCACGATATAATTCCAATTCTTTTCACGACATAATTGCAGTTTTTCAACAAGACGCTATTCCAGTTCTTTCCCAGGTGAGACGTTGTAGCTCAGTCGAGAAGCGTTGTGGCTGAGAAGAGGGTATCCGTGATACCATCAGAGAGGATTAAGTTCTCTGATGAGAAGCCCGGCTCTCACTCAGGCTTAATTTGCCGTTTTACTGGCAATTCCGAGCATGGTTCTGTTATGCGAGTACCGCAGAATTTCTTGAATTTTTGCAAATTTTCAGAATTTATCGAAGTGTAGAAAAATTTCAGAATTTCTTGAAGTTTTGAAATATTTCAGATTTCTTGAAGTTTTGCACTCACGCTGTACCGCATAATGACAAAAAGACAAGACAACATGAAACATGATTGTCATTTGCATTGCAAACGCGCGTGGCCTGTCACAAATGACCACGCTCCACAATTAGATACTGTAAATCTTTTAATTCGATAAAAATATTAAATAAAATTATAGGAAGAAATTTTTTACATTTATTACGCTTATCAGTTTTTTCCATCTCTGAAGCCTCATTGGCATTGCATTTGAAACGAAGATTGAATCCTTCTCTTAGCTCGGCTAGTATAGAGAAACTAGTGTACACGGCCTGTCAAAAATGACGGGATTCAATTTTTTCCATAAATCAATTTCATTGATGGGAATGACAAACAAATATATCCATCCTCACAGTACATGCGATAAAAATATTCATGTACTTGTGCACTTGGGAAACTCGTGTCACAGATACGGTCATTAAGCATCTGTATGCGCGTAACAGAGAGACGGAAGAAGCTGACTCCAGACAAATTTATAAATAAATAAAGACAACATGCGTATTATTAGGTAAGATTGTTCTTTCGTACCAAGACACCAAGCACGCAAAGCGAATTTAGTTACCACTGGAACACGGGGAAATTTTATCTTTAAACACACAATCCGAGCTAGCAATAAGTTTGAAGTTAGGATCCAATTATTAATTAATTAATTAAGACATTTTACTCAGATAGCATAGTACACAATTTGTTGATAGCATTATGGCTTGCTTAGTTGGCTTGTTTCTACCCCCGCCCAATGAACTTGATACCTGAAAACTACGTAATTATTGTAATTGCAATTCGCATGATTTTTGTATAAAAGCTATTCAAACGTCATCCTAAAACAAAAGTAGACGAATTTTTATAGTGTAGATGACGTGGTTAAAATGTTCATTTAAGAACAGTTTTCGAGAACGAAATGCGGTTACAGCTAAAATAAATGTTATTCTTGGAAACGAGGTAACAATTGCAGCCCTGTCACACGTACCTAGAAATTTATTCATGGAATTTACCAGATTTAAACCATGCTCAAATTTATTTTCAAGTATTTATACATATACTATTTAATTTATGCACATCATTGAACGCAAAGCTCATTTTTAAGTTAATTTAGTTTCGCTACTGGGTTCGCACATTTTCCTATGCGAAGCTCATTTTTTGGTTAATTTACCTTCACTACGGGGTTCACTGCTTATTTTTCGATGCAAATCTTATTTTTAGGTTAATTTTATTTCACTACGGGGTTCACCGCACATTTTGAGATGCAAAGCTCATCAATACAGCGCTTTTTTCATTATTTTGAAGTCGGCTTAGGTGAGCTAACATGCTCGAGGCCCGATCGCTGGAGCGATCTTTATTGGACTCATCACGACCGGAGGCAGCACTCCGCCCGACATAAATTGCTATTCTTGTGAGTCTTTAAAGTTTTCTGGTCAAGCATTTTCTTCAGGCCAGCGGCAGGGCACATCCCAGAGGCTAGAAAAGATGAAACTATTTTCAAACGACTTTTAGGGCTACGGGTCTTAGAAAATTTCGATTTATGTGGTACGATGAGCCCTTTCTTTTGCGGCTTTGGCAAGGGAGATGAAAGCCAAGTCAGCAAATCTTCCGCTCCGTAATTCCGCCTTTTTAATAGTTTCCGCTTCAACTAAAGAATCTCTATATGAAGGCTTCTGAACCTTCTGACAATGAGTTATCCCAAAAATTGCTCATATTAAAACAACATCTCTACCACGAACTGGACTGCCGCAACTTCTCAAACGATGGAATTTACTCCCTCTTACAAAATGGTCCTCTCTTCTTTATTAATTGGTTAATTTTTATTTAATCTCCCTTTTTAATGTGAATTGAAAAGTTCAAAAATATACATTTTAATTTCCAACATTTGGAATCAGTGGGCCACGGACCTTAATCGTAAAAACTTATTTAAGTTGTTTCTTATTTTCGATTGTTAAGGATGGTTTTAGCATCACGCGGCAAATGAACCTGTGCATTCTTACAAGTGTGACTGCCGCACTTGTGTTACGAGGAAATCAGAGTAGCCTCCGTTGAAAATGAATAAACTGTTATTAATTAAAAAAAATTGTAGTCGTTACATAGTATTCAGGGATCTAGTTTACGGGGCGGGAGTTCATCACATACAACCAGCAAACATTCAGGAATTTCTTCCAATATAGCTATAGACTTTTCTCCTTCTCATCAAGCAATGAATGATTATTGTCAGAATATCAACATTTCATCAAAATTTATTGGATTTCACATTTCTGCGAAACAAATGACGCTCTAGAATTTTTTTAACTTAGGAGTCTATTTTAGATATATGTACTTATAAACCTTATCGCATTGACGTCAAGCAATGCATTTCCTCTACCCATTGATTTGATTCAGTATGCATTTGTCTGCATTTGCTTGAGCGTGCCTTGACTGTGTTTTAATTTTTAAATGAAAGCAAGAAAATTAAGTTTGAGTTTATGAGAGATGGAGGCAAAATTGTTTATTAAGTATGACTGCTTTCTTACAACTGTTCAGGAGATGAAATCATCGAACTTAGAAGCTCTCGCAATCAAAATGTTCATCCTAAGCTGTTTTTTCACAGCTGAATAAGTATTGTTACATCATTATTTCTGAACTGCCCCAGGAATATTTTTTTTTCTTCTGTAAATCAATAATGCACATAATATACGCAAGTAGTTATTACTCAATTGCACAAACTCCAACAACATTTGTTATTGCAACGCTGTAACTACTGTCAGATTCAACACCTTCCAACTTGTTAAAAAATTTTAAATATCTGTAGAATTCATAAAAATTAGACTTAGGTATAACAAGTGATTATGCTTTATTCCACATCTTATACTCTCCTAAGAATAAAAAGACAAACTTGTGGTTTCTGCGTCGCTCGAAACTTGTTATAGAACAAAGTAAAATTCTGTTAGACTAGTTGGAATCTTGACTGCTACTTTGTGTAAAGGGTGTCTTATTCCAATCAAGTTTCACACAGAAGTTGATTTTTCAAGTACTTCATAACTAACACCAAGACGCCATGACGGTTACACCACGTCAAGCCGGTACCCATTTCCGACATCTGGGTGAAGTGGGCAATTATGGCTAAGTTCTCTATTTTCCCAACAGGGAGAATTGCAGGACGGCATTATTGGGATTCAAACTGGAGACACTTCGATGAAAGGATGCTCTCTAAGTCACTTGGCCACGGTGACCCTGGAAAAATTTTCCTTTTACTGAGCATTATTTTCTATTCATCTGAGTCTTTTATCTTCTATTTAACTCATTTTTTCTCCGTCTCATTCAGTATCCTCATCCATCTCAGACTATATTTTTTATTCTAATCTCAGCTCAGTATGCAATTCGATAACAAACAGGCTGATTGCACACCGTCTTAATCACTGCAACTTGATGAGACACGAGAGTCCCTTCTCTGCCTTCTTTTTCATCTCGTCACGAAGCAGAGCTAAAAAACTGAGGCTGTTGACATAGTAAATTTTACACATCGAGGCCCTAAATTTTATTTGGATTTGTTGCTTCATTGTGAGTTTGTGATGCTAAAAAGTCCCAGCTACAATCAGAACAGGCCTTCGACAATTCACGTGGCTGGCAGCGTCGGCTCATCGGAGCTGCTACGCAGAAATGTCTACTGGATCACAGTGCAAATTCACTGCGTGAAGCGGCGCAGTTCTGCGTAGCCACACGGCAGTCTCGGCCACCATGTGAGATGCTGCGGTGACCTGCCCTGATGCGAATGCTATTATTTTATACTGTGAGCAACGCTGCGTTACTTTCGCAAGTTCAAGTGCTCATGTTGCCTTTTCACCAAGTGCTAGCAGCTGCATTATCGTTTTCTTTTAAACTATCACCTTGTGAGAATTTTTGGTGCATTTTACCAACCGAAAAGATGTCTTTGGAAAAAAAGTCACTGGGAACTAAGCATTCCAAGTTAGAGGGCTGCTAAGCTTTGGAAATTTGGCCGTGCGTTGACGAGATCGAATGAAAGGCTGCCATTGAAATTAACAGTCAAAAAATAGAAAGTTTTACTTGGAAGAATAGATTTAAAAGCAGCGATTCATGCAGTTTATGCTTAGGTAATTTGTTATGATAACATCAAGCTGCATTCCATTTTATTGTTGCGAGCCCTTTTCTACCGTGGTAATGAGATTTTTAATAAGGCATTGTTTAAATTAGAGTCGTTTGCGTGTTAAAATGATCAAGAAATCTCTCAGCATTATTTACTGAACCACTGTGAATTGTTAAAATTGTGTTAAGTGTGGTAATGATGAAATTAGTAATACCTAGAAGCCATGTTCTAAGTGACGTTAAATTTTCTCACTTTCACGGCCGCATCTACCTATTATGAAGATTATCACTCCGGCAGGCGAAAAATAAGGAATTAGCTGAGTTAAGCTCCGTAATTAGAACGCCGGCTTTTGATGGACAGTTGGCAGATTGTATTCTAATTATTTCTGCATGAAGTGCAGTCGCTGCTAAGCCCCTTGATGCCTTAAAAAAATTATATCATCAAAACAAATATTTTCAACTGGTTTTAGGTTCGTACTTGGTTGATGATTGTTGCTTACTCGGAACGTTCATCTTTAATGACGACGTTTTTTATTCGGTTATTCTTGCTCTTATCTGTTCCAGTACGAGCATTCTCGCAGTGTTAACTTACAAAAACACAAGTTATAGATACGTAAAACTTTTTTCGAGTTTTGCAAACGTATTTTCGGGTTTAATTCAAAGGATCTTCCCAATTTTTTTCGATGCCTCGACTGACTCAGATGATTTTTTCCTTTGACCTAAACCTTTTTAGATCTCCGTTAATTAATACATGCATGGAAATGAATACGTACATTTCTTTACGTAAAGATCATTTTTAGGTTAATTCACTCCTGCTACTGGCTTCACTGTTACTTTCACACTATTTTCAGGCTATTTCACACTTTCGTACTATTCACATGAACTGTATTCAGTTCATGTATGTTAGATAAATTTTCCAAGTTCTGACTGAAACATTGTCACTCATGACAGCTGTGAATGGCAAGTCCTTCATTTCTCCAACTCCAAACTATTGGGAAAAATAAAGACAAAGACAGCGCATTGGAGCTGCAATTATCACCGTTTCACGAGTGGTGGTGAAATTGTGAATATTTTATTTTTAAATGGATTAGGCGGGCTGTTGCGTGCTGTTGTGTAGCAGCCGGGCTGTTGTGTGCTGTTGTGTAGCAGCCGGGCTGTTACGTGCTGTTGTGTAGCAGCCGGGCTGTTGCGTGCTGTTGTGTAGCAGCTGGGCTGTTGTGTGCTGTTGCGTAGCAGCCGGGCTGTTACGTGCTGTTGTGTAGCAGCCGGGCTGTTGTGTGCTGTTGTGTAGCAGCCTTGCTGTTGCGTGCTGTTGTGTGGCAGTAGGGCTGTTGCGTGCTGTTGTGTAGTAGCCGGGCTGTTGCGTGCTGTTGTGTAGCAGCCGGGCTGTTGCGCGCTGTTGTGTAGCAGCCGGGCTTTTGCGTGCTGTTGTGTAGCAGCCTTGCTGTTGCGTGCTGTTGTGTGGCAGTAGGGCTGTTGCGTGCTGTTGTGTAGTAGCCGGGCTGTTGCGCGCTGTTGTGTAGCAGCCGGGCTTTTGCGTGCTGTTGTGTGGCAGCAGGGCTGTTGCGTGCTGTTGTGTAGTAGCCGGGCTGTTCCGTTGATTAAAAAGTAGTGCTTTGCTGATTTATACCAGTATTGAATTTGACTTGAGTTGGGGTTTGTTCATGCCTTGAAATAATTAAAATAATGCTTACTAGCATGTGAAATATTTCACTTCTCCTGATAGTTACCCGTAAACCCTTAAATAATGTAAGCTGTAGTTGAAACAAGAATGTTGGAGATTTCATATTTTACGTATTTTTTATCGCTTCAAGTTGTTCTCCTCGACCTCATAGAATTTCAAAATGCGTGCGTCATTTTTGATGTTTTCACTTGCACCGGTAATGGAAATTTTGTGTTTTTGATTACACCGTTCAATTGTGGCATTTTATGACGAAAAACAAGTTTCTCTGCCGGTGAAATTAGAATTTCGTGACCCCACAGAGTTTAACGTTCGAGAAACTTTCTCGAATAAAAATCATTGTGAAATGTTATTTCGCGCTCGCCGTCTCTCTGGTGGGTGGTGAGGAGATAGAGAATGAGAATGCAAGTGTGTCAGAAATTTATTATGAATATATAAAATTATTTGATACAGTACAGAATAGCTTCTCAAAAATAGAAATTTTTGCCCTGAAATTTTGGAATGATTTGCTCGGCCATCAAACGTAAAAATAAAGCTTCAAAATAGGCACTTAAAAGTGTCAAAAAATACGTCTTAAATGAGTCAAAAATAGGGGTCAGAAAAAACATAAAAAACAAGCGTCAAAAAATGCTTTAAAAACGCGCCAAAAATAGTTGTTAAAAGTGTCAAAAAAGGCATTAAATAAAGTGTTAAAAATTACGAAAGGACTCACGAGTGTGGCTTAGAGTGGGTGTTGGTGAATCTTTATTTGATATGCCCAGCTAAATTCGCAGAAAAATAAAGGTTATTTATAAGCCTCCCAGTGGAAAATAATTAGTATTGAAATGATGTGAAAAATTGGATGAATTCGTGCATCTAAATAGAAAAATGTATATCATTTGAGATGGAATTACACATTTAAGTGAGTGTATATGTTCTCCTAAGCAGAGCTCATATATACTCCACTGCCCGTGAAGTGATACTAAGCCAAACCTGATGTATGCAAAAACAGGGAACTCTGAGAAGTAACTCACTGCAACAATACAAAGTCCCCTACTCGCCTAACTCAACGTTTGTCTTGATAAACTTCTCTGATATTAAATTCGAGTCTCTGTTATTATCACAGAAATTAAGATATATGACTGCGCAACCCTTGCAAGGATTGCACAAAGTGGAACGCTCTGTGCAGCTTAGCGCACTTCAGCAACGGAGTACAAAATCAATACGAGTACATTATTTTAATGAAGGACTTATGCATACAGTTTCATGATGGTATGTTGACCTCAGTCGTTTCATATTTAGATACTGCTTTTGAATGTCACTAAATCTTTGAGTTGAAAAGTTTTTACGGCTGAATCCGAGCACATTTTGATATTTATGTAACCTGAGTTCCTATGTTGTTGCAAATTTGCTGCTCAATTCTACATAATTCGAGCACGCTTCGGTAATTTTCACTGCCCGTGTATGTTGGAGAACAAGTGGTGCATTCTCATAGAAGTTTGAGGGCAGAATGTCGTGAACTTATTCTGAGTTCCCCTAATATGGAAATACTGCTCTAAAATCAACAGAATACGATAGTTTAGCGAGGAAGTTGCAGAGGAGAGACCAAAATTGCGAGCCCTCACTTCGTCCATGCTAATTAAATATATTAATTTAGTTTACACTATGTTCGAAAACGTGGCTTCCTGATATAATACGTAACAAAAACTCTTAGAGTATTTGTATGTAGCGGTTTTAATAATTTTTTTTTATCATTCGAGGTTTTCGACATCGCCATCAAAAGTGTCTGCCAGAGCACAGAAATAAGGGGCTTGAACTTCGTGCGCTAAAATAAAGCGATCCAATAATAAAGTTTGCCTCCACAAATTTCTATACATAGCCGGTAAAATTACATGAATGGCGTCCTAGTGGATAACTTTGGAGCTACAAATTACAGGGCAGCACAAGCGCGACGGCGTTCTTAATCAGACGGCGCTAATTAGAAGATCACCTTTTGCTTTGGTGCTGAGTAGCGCTTCCAAACTAGATTGCAAACGGCGTCTCTGCGTCACGGGCCGATTATCAGGCAGAACTGACTCCGTCCCCTGGATATCAAATAATTAAGGCTGCTCCGAGTTTAACTTCAGGGAAAATATTGTGGTCAATTCTGCTCAATTTTTCTGTTAGGTCAGCTTTCGTAAACAAACTTTTTTTAATGCACTGTGAATTGCAGTCATGAAGAAATTGAAATATTGGCATTTTAGCGTAACGATTGTGCTCGATTTTACTCAATTGTTTTACTATGTTAACTTCAGTCAAAAACTATTCTTAAATGAACTGTGAATTGCGTTCACTGTTCATTTCCCTGAAATATTGGCATTTCAGAGATAATTTTGCTCGATTGTTTTGTTGAATTAGCTTCCATAATGTAGTCCTCAGTAGCGACAGAGGCGCACATCACCGATTTAAATGCTCTCAAGATTCTGAACAATGACAGTGGTGCTAAAAATATCATTCCATCTCAGCCCTGGAGTTGGGGGGAGTATCTGAAGAATGAGAGTATGTGTGTAACTGAGACACTAGATGTTAATTTATAACAGCATCATAAAATGAAATACAAGGTAACGAAACCGCCAATTTATGCCGGTAATTTGTTCCCAGATTATTTTAAGAACTGCATTGTGAAATGAGCAGTGCCTGAATATTTTCATAACGAAATAAGAAATGGATTGGATTCGAGTCATTGCTTTCAATTTAAGCTACGAGATCGTCATGTTATTTATATTTAAATTCCATATCCAAAAATTTACAACATCCGCCATTCAGAACTGAAAATTACCATGGACTGTAGCATTGCAGCCTTTCGGCAACACTGTTCAATATATCGTAGACAACGTGACAAGAAAATGTCCGGAGAGAGATAATGACTAAAGCTCACTCCCCTTCTAAGTGCCGATGCTCAATGAGCACAAAAGTCCTTTATTGAAAATTACAAAGCACACGAAAAAAATTATTAGTTACAAATGAATTAATATAATATTCAATTATTATTAATTAATCAGTTTTGATTGGAGAGATTGACATATGCTTTTCAAGCTAAGAGATTAATGTCATTATCAATAAAAATCTACGACTTGACTTCACAGCAGGAAAGCCACAGAAGATCGATTGAAGCGGTGCACCAGTTTGGCTTCATAATACAGATTATTTGAGTGCCACACTCGATCGCTTACTGATAACAGGAGGGATATCTGAGCCTCCATAAACATGAATCCAGCTCATATTTGAGCTAAGTGTAGGTGTTCTGTTGAACCATAAACAGGAATCCAGCTCATATTTGAGCTAAGTGTAGGTGTTCTGTTGAACCATAAACATGAATCCAGCTCATACTTGAGCTAAGTGTAGGTGTTCTGTTGAACCATAAACATGAATCCAGCTCATATTTGAGCTAAGTGTAGGTGTTCTGTTGAAGTACGAGTTAAGAAGTCTTAAAAATGTACTCTTTCTCTTAGAGTACGCGCTCGAAAGTATTAATATGGGACTCGGTCTGTTGGGTACGCATTCGAAATTTTTAATTTTTCTCTTGTTCTGATAGAGTACGCGCTCGTAAGTCTCAATGGGAGACACTTATTTTAAGAATACTCGTAGTCACACAAAAGTCTCAATACGTGACTTGTTCTGTGAGAATACGTGTTCAAAAATGGTAAAACGTGATTGGTTCTGTTAGAATACGCACTCGAAGTGTCAATACGAGGCTAGTTTTGTGAAAATACACGCTGATAAGCAATATTACGGGACTCGTTCTGTATGAATATGTGCTCAAAAGGTATAAAACAGGACTCATGCTGTAAGATTATGTGCTCAAAAGTATTAAAATGGGACTGAAGCTGTAAAAATATGGGCTCTAAAGTTATAAAACGGGACTCATGGTGTAAGATTATGTGTTCAAAAGTAATAAAACGGGACTGAAGCTGTAAGAATATATGCTCAAAAGCATTTATACGGGTCTCGATCTTTTCACTTGTGACCGCACGGAGCATTCATATAGTGACTGTTCTGATGCTCTCGGTGCTGTAAATAAAAGAAGCCGCAATGCAACTCTGCGCAGATATATATAGTCACTTTTTCGTAAATGGACACACGTAGTTGCTGACTCAGCGTAACAATCGGGTAATTTTCAAAAGTATGCATTGCTGCTATGTTGGCATTTTGTATTACGTCATTGGGATTGGGAGAGGTGAACCTTGGCAGGAGGCTGTTGACTTTGTTGGAAGAATATCAGAGTGTTTTGTGATTAATTTACACTTTTTAAGCAATGAAAAATTGTTTTAGAATATACATAGAGAGCAATCAATATTACCTAAAAATTCAGTAGAATCAATGACTTCAGTCCATATGATTAACTTGTATATTTTAATTCATTTTCATGATTAAACAATGAAAAAGAGTTGCTGAAAGGGGAGAAAAATTAATATTTTCTGAGAACTTCGTAGTATCAGTAACCGATTTTTTTAAGATTAGTTTTGACTTTTCAAACAATGAAAAAGAGCATTTGGATAGAGTGAGCGATCAATATTATCTTAAAATCCTGGAATATTAATGACTACGCCAATTACAGTAAGCATTAGATGAAAATCTGCAGCAATTACTGTCTGTTGAGCCAAACGGTGTTCCGATGAATAAGTTAGAGTGAACTGAAAGCATAGGAAAAATCTTGATACTGAGGTGTATCTCAACCGCAGGGCTTCTTATCTGTCTATTTCACGATGGTCACAGACATGTTTGTATAAAAATAGGGCCAGCACTCGCCAACAAATCAAAACTTATCGAATGATGTTTTCGTACCAATGTTTTTTCTAAACTCAAATTATTAAGCTATAATTCGTTTACCTGACTGCGTGAGTTATCTGATGATGTTTTAGCACGAAGGTTTTTACTAAGTTGCGTTCAAATAATTAACCAATTAGTTTGTTTTCCTGATCCAGTGAGGTTTCTGAAGAGTCGCACAGTTTCTGTTTGAATATTTTTTTGTGGGTTTGGAAATTGTCTAGCTTTTGAATACAGTTTGCACCGCACGGGCAAAGAGCTGAAAATTTCTGGTGCAGACTTTTTAAATTTTTGCTGTTGGCTACGCTGTGCAGCTGACAGCGTAAGTCCATATAAGTTGACTTAGACCAATTTACGCTTTCAGTCCACGACGATGTGAGTTGTTTGAAAATGTAGCTCTTGCCATATTATATGATTTATTACAGAGTAGACAGCAGCAAACAGTGGAAAACATGGAAACGTAAGTTAATACTGCAATAAAAACATGAAAACTTAAGTTAATACAGCAGTAGAAACATGGAAACGTAAGTTAATACTGCGATGAAAACAAGGAAACGTTAATTAATACTGCGACAGAACTCTGAGGGCATAAGTTAATACTGCGATGAAATCAGCCATGGAAATTATATTTTTGAGTTCTTTCGGACTGAAGCTACTCGCAGACAACATTGACGTCAGGCCTTTCGCGTTCACCAAGTCCATGACGTCAGCACTGCCAGTGTCCATCAAAGATCGCAGTGTCAGCACTGACAATTTTGCAAAGATCATCAAAGATCGCAATTCAGCACTTTTCAACAAGCATCATCACATCAGCACTGACAAGGTTCATCAAAGATCACGGTGCCTGTCCTCATAATGTTCATCGAACATCAAGTCGTCACACTTGCAATGTTCATCGAACATCAAGTCGTCACCCCTTGCAATGTTCATCGAACATCAAGTCGTTACTCCTTGCAATGTTCATCGAACATCAAGTCGTCACCACTTGCAATGTTCATCGAACATCAAGTCGTCACCACTTGCAATGTTCATCGAACATCAAGTCGTTACTCCTTGCAATTTTCATCAAACATCAAGTCCGACATCAGCCAAGACACGCCGGAACAATAGACTTAGTCTAATCCTGCATCAAAGCCACTCATAAACCGCGGCCTAAGAACAGAGGATGTTCGATTTAAGCAACACTGCATTAATCGGATCAGTCTCTGAGTGTTCGACTTTCTCGGGCGCAACAGAGCGCCCAGATGCGGGATTTGCCTCACTAAATCTACGGTGACTGTCGTTCGTAAATCCCATCCAAGCTCAGTTTGTCCAAAAATTGAGCTCCAGAAATTTACGCTGGGATTGTATGGTTTTTGATTTAAACTGTGTGTAGCATCATCAATGGATTTCGTTGAGTGATTAGTTGTATAGCTTACGTGTGTTTAGGTTTAATTGTACACAAGATTCTACTGTTTTAAAAATAGCTTGTTTTGCAAATTTTAAGAATTCCTGGCCAAATGTGGAATGTTCTTGCTCCTGCTTTGCGTTCAATGCAACTGACAGCGTCTTTTAAAAGTACAGTATGTGTGTATTCGTACGTATATATTAGGTTAAATTCAGTGTGAAATACTAGTATGCACGATCCGTAAGAAATGACGGTGTTTAATATTTTCTTTAGACAAATCTTCTACATGTGGATGACAAACAAATATATTCATCCTAATATAAACTGCAATTAAAGTATTCTTGTATTTGTGCATTAGTGAACTTTCAAATGGGACTTAGTTGGCAGCAGAGTTGATCGTCACATCCTGTCGTCAGAAACTTCGGCTTGGGAGAAACAAATTTTAATGTCTTTGAAAAATCTTTATATTTTTCCTAAAATTTAGCTGTACCTTCATGTTATTCCTAATACTTGGCTGTACCTTCATGTTTTTCCTAATTCTTGGCTGCGTCTTCACGTTATTCCTGAATATGGCTGTCCTTGGTGCCGTGATTTAAAAATGAAGATCGTAGTTTTACAAGGAAATTAGATATTCTAAAAATAGCGACTTCTCCTTACAAACAGTTGCTTTGGAGGTTATTTAATTTTTTTGCCTAAAGCAGATTGTATGACATTATTCTAATTACTTACATTGGCAGAAATTTTTCTAAACTAAAATGATATGCATGTAAATTAAAGTTCGGTATAAATCTACTGGGAAAGCTAAGTTACAAAGAAAATCGTGGGTAAAGTGGGAAGCTCAAGTCAAATTTACTAAGAAACACATGGCTAAGATGAAAAGAGCGAGTTAAATTTCCTCCACTTACGGAAAAGACCGGTAGGGAACTCAAAAGTCAGAAGTTGGATGTGAATGACCTGAGAAAACTCAATTTTAAAATAAACGTATGCCGAATGTAGATTACTGACCTTAGATAAGTCAAACAAGACACAAAATGAACAGCTAAAACGAATAATTTAAGCCTCAGTGAGAAAAGAAAACCATCCCAAAAAAAGCAGGGTTCATCTTTCGTTTTATCATTAATAAGATACAAAGAGCTTGGCTCTGCGGTACTAAAATTTGCCCGTGTTTCTACGACGCAGTAAAAGGGAATCCAAGGCTCTCGAGATTCAGGCTGAGAGATAATAAAATTTTTACGGCTTGCGTCTGATGAGTGCAATCAGAGCGAGGCTCTAAACTGCTGCTACAATGAGCTGTTAAGCTTCATAATCCACTGCATAATAATACACGGTTGTTGCTTGCTTGCATGGCTGCTTGGTTGGTGCATGAGTCTGTGACGCTCTCAGGTATGCAAAATGTCCGTATCTGTGATACGAGTTTCACCAGTGCACAGGAACAAGAACATTTTATGCGCGGGTACTAGTAGGATGGATATATTTGTTTGCCATCCACGTCGTGAGGATTTATTCAAGGAAAATTTTGAATCTCGTCATTTTTGACGGGCTGTGTACTTTTGTAACTGAATATTTACGTGTCTGCGTCACGCTCGCCATTAGCAGCTCGTGTTGGAAATCTGAGAAGCTCACCCTTTAGAGTGGAATATTCGACGTAGGCTAAAGTACCGATTTTCAATTAAAAAATGTTTTCTGAATATTGGATTTGAAAGTAGCTGAAGCTGTTTTTCGGTTAAGTTATCCCTTTGTTGTCAAAACACAGAAAATTTATTATTTATGAATGATAATGTAGTCGCGCTCAATAATACTCAGCTATCACTATATAGATGATCGTGAATGTAGTTAACGATAGCGTTTTACTCGTACATTTAAATCAACCCGTATGTTATCTTTCGTCGTTGTCTGGACTCTGCAATAAAGAAATGAACTGCAAAGAGTTTTTGGTCTGAAATTATTGACACTAAAAAATAGAAATAAAATGATGCTTGGGAACGTTATGCACGAGTTAAATTCAAAAAAAATTGTTGGCAAGAAAAGTTACGAACGAAGTGAACTCAAAATGAAATAAGAGTGAAAAAATTACGCCCGAACTTGACTCATGTTAAAATAAAAATTAGAAAAGTCACGCAAGAACAAAGTTCAATATAAAATAATAGTAGAGTATTTACGAACGAACTAGCCTCAAATTAGAATATTAGTGAATAATTATTAGCTCGATGTAAACTCAAATAAAAGAATTACTGAGAAAAAGAGACGCTCGAAGTAAACTCAAAACGAATTTTTGGTCCTAAATTACACTTCACATTGATGAAGATTTTTCGCGAAGTAAACTCAAAGTAAAATATTGGCAAAAACGTCACTCACAAGCTCAACCCTGCTGAAAAGAGACTCGAATATCACCGGTTGAAAGTGCCCTTTACTGTATGTGCCTCATTTCTTCTATATACATTGCACATCTCCGTGGCAGGCATGTTAATTAACTCATGTGCATCACTAACAATTTAACTAAATTCCTACCCTGGGCATTTATTTTGCAAAATAATGCTTCTTTTTGTGAATGCAAAGCATCATTTCCCTAACGAATTGCCAATAAGTGCTCGTGAGAATGTAAAATACGTAGAATCAACCAGACCGTGGACTTTTTGAGATTCTGAGCGCATGTGGCTATTAAAAGAATAGATCAACTTCTGTTGAAATTCATGGAGACTATTAGTAAATTTAAAACCCTAATATGTACAGCGTGGGCCAAAGGTAACTGACCCTTTTAATTTGCTAGTCTAGTAAATAGGATACCGAAATACATCATAAAAATCATGTTTTGTCAGATAAAACAAAGTTTTTCTTTTATTATCAAATTAAAATGGTCAGTCACTTCTGGCCCACTCAGTACAAAGAATGAGAGCTGCTATAGTTGCCATTTAATTTATTACTTTGTTTGACAGGGCAGCAAGACAATTACGTGGAGCATAAGCCAGTCAATACGAAGCAGAGATATGCTACAGCTATCGGATTCTTATTTGCATGTTCATTTACATTGACGACAAATGTTGAATATTTTTATTCATGAAACAATTTTCCAATGGAATTTTAGATACATGATTCATCGTTCGGGGACTGAGTTTTATTAAAATGAAATCATGACATCGACTTTTAAAGTATTGACTGCTCGTCTTGGAGAATATTTTGGGCCTAACGGATTTTGAAGTCAATGCTGCTAAAAAAAAATTTCACATCACTTAGATTCCATTTGGTAATGGGCAATGGAGGTGGGTTAATCCACTACATAATAACACACAGTTGTTGCTTACTTGGTTGGTGCGTGTGTCTGTGACGCTCATAAGGATGCCTAATGACCGTATCTGTGATACGAGTTTCACCAGTGCACAAGTACAAGAATATTTTAATCGCGCGTACTCCCAGACACGTTCATTGCACACTGTCAGTTTTTCAAGTAATCAAGTATCTTGATGCTTTGCCAACCTGATTATACGATTCATGGGCTGTATCGATTATCGCGTCCCTTCATTTTTGAAGGGCCGTGTACACTATTTTGAAATTTTTCAGACACTTTTTGTAGTTATTGATTTTAAATAAATCAAAATTTTCCAAATTGTTTTTGATAAATTTAGAGTGGAAGCTGGAGTTTTGGTTGCAACCCTGCATGGTAGTCGTAGGCTCAAAGGTCTTATGGTCTTTATAGTCTTGCTTATTATTATGCTTATTATCTTGGTGTTTGGTCTTTATGGTTTAATGGCCTTTATGGCCATGATTCTTCTTCTTATCTTATGGTCTTTATGATCTTTAGAGCTCCTATGGTCTTTATGGTCATGCTACTCAAGGAATGGAGGTGTGCTTAAAATCAAAGTATTAACTCAATCGGGTGGCTGGTAACTTGTTTTAAATGAACAATTTAAATGCATTCAATTTTTTTCCATTCTTATAATTTCAGGTTAAGACGACTACGAAATAAATTTTAAGCAATACTCATTAGTTGTGGTAGAAAAGTAATAAAATTCGGGTAATTATGTAGTGTTTAGGAGTTCAGGCGTCCAGTTTACAGGGCAGAAGGAGCTACAAGCGGACCAACGAATCTAGAAACATTCTGTGCGTGACTATGTAAATAATAACACAATAGTAATCGTTGTGAATAAAAAAACGGTGAATGTATTTAGCTGTAACATGTAATTACCTATATTTAAGGTGAATATATATAATAATCCTTCTCAGGCAGGCATATGAGGCATAGGAACAATACGTTACAGGCAGATGAAAAATACTACGCACGCATGGGAACAATACGAGTACTTTACAGGTGTGGGAACAATACTACGCACGCCTGGGAACAATACTTTACAGGGGTGGGTACAATACTTTGATGGCATGCAAACAATACTCGTCATGCCCTGGAACAATAACAAGACCTTGAAAGAAAGCCGATGGCTGAACGGTCAGCTTTCGAAATCATTCTAAGCTTCTTGTGTATTTTTCAAGTATAAAATAAAAATGTGAGTGGAAAGCGAGTGAGATCTTTGAAGTTTCAACTTCGGAGTCGGCAATTTGCATACCTTTGAGGAACGTTCGGATTTTTTTGGGGAGGGATGGGGGAAGAGGGAGGGGGAAATGACACATTTCCGGCTTCAAATCTTGTGTTCTGGTTACAACGGAAGTGTTAGCGCCCCGGCAAGTGGGGCTGTGAACCGTTAACACTTTTGATGCGGCCAGTACAACTGAAGTTTAATATTCAACATAAATTTAAAGTCATTTGTAGTAAGCAATGTTGAAAATGATAAGCATTATCTGGATTGTGCCTTCATCTAGTGTTAATCAAGTATTTGTGAAATTTTCGTTTGTGACTACAGGTCGGTCAGCAGCACTACGAAAAAACCCCTCCTTGGCCACCGGTGGCCTACGTCGCAGTTTAAGTATTAAATGCTGGACGTTCTGAGGAGCTGCTGAGCAACAGCATTGAGTAGGTGTGAGAACAATACTTCGTCGAGTAGGAACAATCCTCTGCAGTTGTGAGAACAACACTTCGTGGAGTAGGAACAATACTCTGCAGGTGTAAGAACAATACTTCGTGGCGTAGGAACAATCCTCTGCAGTTGTGAGAACAACACTTCGTGGAGTAGGAACAGTACTCTGCATGTGTGAGAACAACACTTCGTGGAGTAGGAACAATAATCTGTAGGAATGTGAACAATACTTTACAGGCATGTAAACAATTTTCTACCGGCACAGGAACAATACTTTACAGGCATGCGAAAAATGCTCTGCAGGTACAGGAACAATGCTCTACACGCATGGGAACAATACTTTATAGGCATGGGAACAATGAAATGCAGGTATGTTAACAATTTTCTACACGCATGGGAACAATTTTCTACACGCATATGAACAATTTTCTACATGCATGGGAACAATACTCCGTAGGCGTGCGAACAATACTCTGCCGGCTGGGGAACAATAACCTGCCAGCTACCCCTCTGCAGGCAAGGGAACAATGCTACGGGGCCTGGGAACAATACAATATTTCAATGATACTCAACCTCGTACTCACGTCTAAGCGGTGATTAAATGGGTTTCATAAGGATACTAGTCCTCCTACTATCATCTCTGTGTGTGGTTAAATGGGTTTCATAATGATACTAGTCCTCTTACTAACATCTTTGTGGTGGTTAAATGGGTTTCATAATGATACTAGTCCTCTTACTAACATCTCTGTGGTGGTTAAATGGGTTTCATAATGATACTAGTCCTCTTACTAACATCTCTGTGGTGGTTAAATGGGTTTCATAATGATACTAGTCCTCCTACTAACATCTCTGTGGTGGTTAAATAAGAGATTTAACAACGTGAATCTCACATCTTCCGTTGGCCAGGTTGCTTAAAACTTAATAATAATTCGCAACATAATTACACTAGTTTTTAGGAAAACAGTTTTAAGGAAAACAGTTTTAAGGAAACTAATTTTCAGAAACTGTGGTTTGGAAGATGAATATTTTACGACTGCTCTTATCCACAGCATAAAGAGTGGAGCTGCCCAAAGCTTACCCGATGGGATCCCTAAAAGCAGGGTAATTAATAGGGCAGTTAATATCGGTATTTGAAAGGAGGGTAATTAATAGGGTAATTAATATCGGTATTTCCAAGAAGGGTAATTAATAGGGTAATTAATATCGGTATTTAAAATTAGGGTAATTAATAAGATAATTAATATCGGTATTTAAAAGCAATGTGATTATTCTCGGGCTCTATTATTTGCCGAAAGCAAAGCGAGGACGGTAACAACCAACCGAACAAGCAACGTTTTCAGAGTTTTATCAGTACATGCAAAGATTGAATTAATCGAACAAATAATTTTATCGGAATTTCACGAAAATATTTCAAGATAGAAAACTGAACAAGCAAAATCATCAAAGTTTTAAGGGTATACAGAAAGATAGAGCTTAGCAAACGAGCAACATTATCGAAGTTTCATGAGTATATACAAAGATAGAACTATCCGAACAATCAATATTGTGGAATTTTTTGAGTATTTAGAAAGATAGAGACAACCGAGCAAGCACTATTATCAAAATTTAATCAGTATACAGATAACAACAAATTACAAAAACAGAAAGACAGAACAAACCGAACAAGCAAGATAATTAAAGTTTTCTGAGTTTAAAGATGGACAAAACTAACCGAACAAGCAATATTTTCACATTTCTAGACGGTATAGTAAGATAGAGCCAACTGAGCAACCACTTTTATCAGAGTTTGAGTATATAGAAGGATGGATAATAAATCCTGCAAACCCAGTCAAACTTTTTCGCTGAAACATCAATGATTTGGGCCGTCCAATACAAAAACTCTATATGGACATATAAAAAGATATAGATGCAGCGGTAAAAAAGTTAGTGAGGTATTTCTTCTTTCGTTCACCTCACCCCCAGCAACTATTGAGCCAGTGCAAAATACGGAACTCGTTAGAACATCTCGTTCTGTTACCAGCCGAAAGTTTGCCTTTAATAAACACGCTCTTCCCGCAGGGTAAACACCCAAATTTTAGGCGAGAAGCCTCTTCTGTGAATGCAGAGAAAAAGATGGAACAGTTCATTCTTTAAAATGAGAGTAAATGGCAGATTTATTGTTGTTGTCGCTGATTGTGGTGCTTTGCGTATGTCTGTTGTTTAAGTTACTATCATGTGCGTGTGTCTGTTGTTTAAGTTACTATCATGTACGTATCTCTGTTGTTTAAGTAATTATCATGTACGTGTGTACGAATATTATCATGTACGTATGTCTATTGCTTTAGTAATTATTATGTACGTGGGTGCGTACATTGTCATGTACGTGTGTCTGTTGTTGAAGTAATCATCATGCACGTGTGTACGTATATTATCATGTTCGTATGTCTGTTGTTTAAATAATTGGAGCGTTTGTAAAGATCATTTTCATTACGGGCTTAACAACACATATGAACATTCGACGCTCAATGTTTGCGGCTGAAACGCGTGCAAAAATGAGCAATGCAATAAATCGTTTAAATTTGTGCAGCAACAATAGACAACAACTTTTGACATTTTTCAGGAAAAGTCTGTTAACTGATTATTTTGAGGTAAAAATCAATCGATTGTCAGTTGCATTACTCGAGAAAGTCTGTTTATTTGTTGCTCTGATGTAGAAAGGAAGCTATTATTAATAACATTTCTCAAACAGAGCCTACTTTTGCTCGTTCTTGTAATTTCCTCAGGTATTTAACCGCTTAATTTTTCCAACTAGAAATTTCAACTCGGACGAACATCGATTCAAGAAAATAAACAACTACTGCAAGAAGAAGTTCACTGACTGAAAAAATACAAAAAAGTTATAGCTTGAAGCGATGTGCAATATTTACCCTTAAAAAAATCCATTTTTGGCAAAAATTGCCGAATCCTCTCAACAAGAATCGAAATTTCTTAGTAAAACACAAACATATTGAACGCACAGCTAAACACAAGACAAATCGACCCAAGCGACAACTACACTAAATAAGTCATGAGTCATGTGTACAAAAACAACCTTCTTGAATAAGCATGGTTCAAGTCTTCCTAGTCTATTGAATCCGAGAGAAAAGCTACAAAAGAAGTAAATCACTCAATAAAAACAAATCGCAGCCTAGATTATTACATGAGAGGCCTCACAGCCTCTGTTAACAGCATTCCAGGGACATTTTTAATGCCTAATCCATCTTCATGGAGTGATAAACCTTGTTTATTTATATTAATGTTCCTAACTCTGTGAATGCCTGCTTGGCATGAGATGGTGAGCGGAGGAAACAAAAGACAGGAAAGAGAAACAGTTTATTTCCCGTACGGATAATACAAAAGACATCATTGGTTTTGAAATGTCTTAATACAACGATCCTTAGTTGATAAACATACCTGGGTATCTTTATATCCACGCACACACAAGCACACACACGCCACTACACACAGCACACAACACACACACGCATTCAAGCACACACAGGTGCACACACATCCATATACACACGTGCGCACACACATCCATATACACACGTGCGCACACACACGCTCACACACAGACGCACACACAACACACACGCACATGCACACATACACACAAAGACGCACACACAACACACACACAGAACATGATGTCGGTCGTCGCATAATACCCTAGCACTGCCGGCGCCATGCTCTGTGTAAGTTATGAGTCCCTGGCTGGTCGTAATTCCTGCCAAGTCATCGCGTTGATAGCGGCAAAACCTGGCAATCCAAGAACTGATCTTCCTCTGCCTCTTGTCTCGGGCCTGGTGTTCGGAGCTCCGCAGCGACAAGTGCGTTCGCTTTGAAGATTCTGCACTGAAATTAGAATGGGTGAGTGGGACTTTAGGGCTACCTTTGAGCTACTGTGTGTCATGGAAAATTGAGAGTAGAATGGATGAGCTCTCTTTATTTTCTGATGGAAAATGGAGAGTGGAGTCGATGAGTTCTCTCTATTTTCTAATGGAAAATGGAGAGTGATGTAGATGAGCTCTCTCAATTTTCTGATGGAAAATAAAGAGCGGAGAACTTGGTCACGAGTGTATGTATGGGCCAGAAATGTCACTGAGGGTGTGACTGAGCAAGGTAAAATCTTTTAACAGAAAATATCTGGTACAAATGGCTGTAGGGCATGCCTACCACATGGTGAATTGCGTAAAACGGGCAAAAGGAATTTCAATATGCTTCTAGAGCTTCCAAGTTACTAGGAAAAACTTAGGTATTGAAGCGTATTTACGCATATAAATTTCAGTCCAAGTCACCTAAAATATTGCTAGGTGAAATCTGCAAGCTATCTACTAAACAAATACTTATTATTTGGTCGTGTAGAGAAGTGTGCCAGTACTGTATCGAGAAAAATGTAGAAACAATGAATCCGCACTGTGCGAAAATGTCGGGACCTCTGCACGATGCAAAGATTTCAGCACATCAACTAAGGGATGAAGATGACATGCTGGTCGTTGATAAGTTACAGCCACTTACTGCAGTTGAGCTTAGCGAAAATAAAAAATGGAAAAAGTACGAATATCAGAAATTGAGTAGCGAACAGCATCTGCTCAAATTTAAAAATCAAATTGCAACTCATGTCATGTGGCTCCTCGAGTATCTGTAATTGAGTAAGGAATAAAATTAGATCGAATTTAAAACCAAATTGAATCCCATATAATTTTGTTCTACAGGATTTTTATTCTTGGTAGGTTGACATTTGTCGGAATTTTATTCTTTCCTGACATGGACACCATTCAGCTTACGCCTAACTCGAGTGGCTCAGGTAATAATGCGGATACTTAAGGTAAATTAGTTCTTAAAGAAACCCTTCTATGCATTTTTATGCAGGGTAAGAGAATGAAACTGCATCGTGCCTCAGTCATGAAGGCAGTCCAGCCGTGGGTTCTTGTCAGGAGATAAGAGGGCTGAGTCTCACCAGACGGTCTGAGTGGGGTCTGGGTCTGACCAGATCAGCTCAGTGGGGTCTGGGTCTGACCTAATCATCTGAGTGGGGTCTGGGTCTGACCTAATCATCTGAGTGGGGTCTGNGTCTGACCTTATCATCTGAGTGGGGTGTGGGTCTGACCTAATCATCTGAGTGGGGTCTGGGTCTGGCCTAATCATCTGAGTGGGGTCTGGGTCTGACCTTATCATCTGAGTGGGGTCTGGGTGCCAATCATCTGAGTGGGGTCTGGGTGCTAATCATCTGAGTGGGGTCTGGGTCTGACCAGATCAACTAAGTGGGGTCTAGGTCTGACCAGATCAGCTCAGTGGGGTCTAGGTCTGACCAGATTAACTCAGTGGGGTCTAGGTCTGAGTAGGTCAACTCAATGGGGTCTAGCTATGACCAGATCAGTTCCTGAGTCTCCCCAGAAGAACTCAAGTCGCCTGACTAACTTCCAGAAGAGATTTCAGGATTTCCAGGGCCGCGAGAAAGTTTTCTGGTAAATCTTATCCCTGATGAAATCTTTTCGAAGGACGACGTGAGGGTGCAGAGATTTTGAATTGCGCATTTATCACAAAATGAGACTCTGCTGCAGTGCTGCCTTTGGCTAATATATTTTTGGTTCATGAATTAGGCACAATATTACGTGTTTGTTTAGTTTATGTTTTGTCTCAAGCCTTTAACATGAACTACAACTCATGAATTGAAATGAAGAATGAATTGAAGAACATATATCGGTTAGTTTTATTTTTTAGACCCCTGTTGCAACACAAAATTAATTAAGGAAATGCTTAATAAAAATCACAGCTCTGTCTAATCTGAAATTCCGGGACCACTCAAAAGCCTTAATGGTATCACCTAAACGCAAGCAGTGCTCTCTATTTTATTTGCAATAAAGGATTTAAGGGCTGGAACGTTTCAAGGAACTGAGTTTTTAACGCAAGGGCGTTGTAGAATTCTGAAAAGATCCATGTTCTTTGCCGAAGGTAATTTTGACTAACAATAGAAACTTTATGGGGGCGTTTTTGAAAGCGTTCAAGTACCGTTGTATCGAGTTCTGGAAAACACTCATTTCAGTTGTTTTGATGTTCTCGAAATGAATATCTGTAGTGAAACTCATTACCTAGCTTACGGTCCTGAGATGCATGTTTATCAATCCTGCCTTCCCTCAATAATTTCAATTTTAGTTATAAACCTGTTGGACTCTAGCATCGTAAAAGCCGGCGTATCACTTCCCTTGTGAATAGAATGAAAGGCTTGCGGCAAGTCACAACCACTCGTACTCAAATGACAGAGACATTTGTCACTCGTTAGCAGCTAATGGCTAGGAGGGTTTTCAAATAATTTACGTAAGGTCAAGGCCCGAACGTTCGTTTCAGTGTTGATCACACTCAATTTTAACAATGTGGACTTCTTTTGTTTTCGTCCTTAACTTTTTATTGAAGTTGTTTAAGAAACAAAAGCTACCTCCAATTTCACGTTGTCGTTGTAACGTAGCTGGGAAAAAAATTTGCCCAATTGACTGCACACCGTGTTCTTTTGCACGCACAAAGTGTGGAATTTCATCTGAAGAAACATAAATTTGAGAATTTAAATCAATATAAAACATAAGGATGCGTAGCCAAGTTGATAAAATACATTTCCCCTCCATCTGACCGCTGTGGAGACAGAAATTAATTTAAATCAGGGCCTAGGTTGTCATTTACCCTAGAACTGCAGCCGCTCACATTGCCGTGGTGAATAACCCATGTGCCTTCTTGGTACGTGTACAAATCGACCGCAAAAATCGACGCTATTGATTATTTCGATTCTGTACAAGACTTAATAGAGACAAATGAGAAATGCTATACTTGAAATGGTTTGTACGGGACAAGCTTGAAAATGTTTCAAGTGTAGAATTTTCCAATCAGAACAGCGTAAGCCATTTCATGTGATGTATAATATTTCTTGGTCAAAATCGTACAAACCACTTCATGAGAAGTATTTCCCGATCGGAACCACGCAAGTCGTTTTTGAAATGCTCTTTCCGAAACTACATCTTTTTCATGCACTTAACAATATATTTGCAAGCTTCACTTGCGCTCAGATTTTTTGACAGTGTGGAAGGATAATACGGCCGTAATCTTTCTCTCCGCTATTATCCATTACACGAGTTTGAAAAAGCCCACTCTACTGAGCCGACCACGATTGGAATTCGCTGTGTAATCGATCTACAGAACTAAGCTTCCATTGAATACGCTTATCGGTACTAAAGAGAATCTAATCCCTATCAGAGCCTCTAAAACTTGGGAAAAATACAACCGAGCCGATTTTTTCAGCCAACAATAAAACTTGCTCACATATAAAGTTGGGATCACTGTTTTCAGGAACTAGTCATTATTGCGAAAACATAGTCTGCAGCATAGTTACATAATTAAGTATAAAGTGCTTGTCATCAGTACTTAAATCTTCCATTATTTTATTGAAGGATCAACGCAGGTAACAGAGTCCTTTAAAAGTCACATAGCCCATCACAATACGGAAACAATCAATTAACATAATGAATATCTAATAATGATAAGTGCTTGTGTTTCAATTAAAAAGCATTTTATTCGTTCTAAACTGACGTTCTCCCCGCTGCATCTTTAATGCCTTGTTCAAATATTGTATAACTCACCAGTAAGCGCACTCTATTGGTAAACGAGTGGGTGGTGGAACAGTGTTGGTTGAGTGGCCGAGTTGAGAGTTCAATTTACAGTTGAAGCTAAGTAATTTGTCTATGAATTGCTCACAAG
>JACJUY010002209.1:0-12124 GCA_014220935.1 Platorchestia sp. MABIK
GCCTTCTTCCTTCCTCTCTTTGGATCGCCTTTGTAGCGGATAGGGAGGCTTAAACTAACTAATAATCCAATCCAATAGGGGGGCTTAAAAACTGGTAAAACTAATGTTAAAATTTGATAGCTAATGCAGCTCGCGACTGAGGCATCCGAGTCAAATATGAGGATTTTTAAGCTCGCTTGAGTGACGTCTGCTTAAAAAGGTCTCGTGAATAACATTTTAGTGTTTAATTTTAGTGGGAAGAGTTATAGTTGCGATTGCTTCAACACTAGACTAGTGTAACCATGGATGTTACCGATTCTTAATCTCAAATCGGTGTAGAAACCTGATACGTCATCAAAATGCCTGCTTCTGATTGATCCAGATGGCACGAAGACCTGTTAGTGGCCTGCAGTGCCCTTCATCGACAGAAAAATGAATGGGCGCAGTGACTGAAACTACTTGTGGGTTTTGATAACTGCGAGAGTTCTTCCTTGAACAATCTGTGGAGTTGTACGATGTAAGAACTACGATGTAAGAACTGCTCTATTTAATGAAAAATAATTATTTGGAAGTAGTTGTCATTGCTGAGCGTCATTCCTGTTTCGTCAGTTCTCTTTGAGAAAAAATAGGTAAGTCTCACTGTATTCTAAATAATATCTGTAATTTTGTTCGCTATAATTGTTCGTTCTTATGAAATGGTTGTTTTCTGTGTGAAATTTTAGGAAGTCTCGGTCATCGTTTATGATGTTTAAGGAATTTTCTTCCTTGGAGCTGAACAATTCTCCTCTGTCGCTGTCGGAGCTGAAGCTTGAGAGTTCAAGTGAGCCACCGAGTCCCCAGAGGTACGGAAGCCTCCACAGAGATACGGCCCCATTATCAGAAAAATTGTCGAATGAAATTTCATTTAGTTGTGAAAAATCCCTTTAGAAGACTGCAGGGTGTTTGGGATCAATTTGACAGAATACCATTTAATTTTTTCCAGATTTTTAAAATTTATTCGTACCAACTAGGCTTGAGTTTACATTTTAAACCCTCTTTCATTCATATACTCGTTGACAGCAAGAATGGGTGACTGGGAGCCACATGAATCATAGCAGAGAAAAACCTGTATCATGATTCGCACCGGCCATCAAAATAGGGAGATAATGGTCGATGCTCAATGCTCCCTGAACACTGTAAAAACAGTCCAGCGTGAATTAAAGAATTGCAATGGGGAGCACGAGGTTACGGGGAGACTAAATTTCCCCAAACTGGCATTTTCTGACACGCATCCTCAGAGGGTGATGTGATGCACGCAAATCCCAATGTTTGGCCTCCTAACTCCCTTGATCTTAACCCGAAAGATTACTATGTATGAGGCGCGGTCGAGAAAGATACCAATCACCGTGCCAGTACTACAAGAGACCAGTTAATCGATAGAATTAAAGTGTTTTTTTTAGGGTCTTCCAAAGGAAGATGTAAAACAGCTTGCTCCAAGTTCCGGGCACGGATTGAGGCTGTAATACACGTTAATGGCGGTTATTTTGAGTAAACTCCTTCGACAATGGTCTAATTTTCTTGCCCATTGAATTTCTTTGAAATCAATTAAATATTATAGATACCAAGGGCTTTTTCCTCATAAAACTGACTAACTTATCCCGAACAACCAGTATAACTATTGTAACTACGTATAGGAATTAGCGCTTCTAGGTGAAGACTCCTCAAGGGATACAACTATTGTATCTATTGGAATTAGCGCTCCTAGGGGTAGTATGTGAGGTCCCGAGGTAAAGGTTAGGGAGGCATTACTTTGGTTGAAATAGAATAGGTGCTTTGTTTGGTTACGAACCATCTTTTTTCGGTCCACTGCTGTACTGTTTTTCAGCACCTACTACTTTCTTCTTTAACTTACATCTTAACTTTATCATCTTATGGTTTCTATGCGGCTTGTGCATAGATTCTGCGTTCCCCTAAATCTACTCTAAATGCTTCCTTCCTCTTTCCTCTCTTTAGAACGCCTTTGTTGCGGTTAGGGAGGATGAACCAACAGCTAATCTAATCTTCTTGCTGAAGAATGTGAGGTCCCAAGCTGCAGGGTAGACTTTCGATTTGTTGGAATGATTTTGTTGTTGTTTGTGGACGATCTTTTTCTGATTTACTGCTGTCTTTGTTTCAGCATCTGCTGCTCATTTGTTCGACTTTTATCTCGTTTCATCAACATCATTGTTATGCTGTTTTTATGCGCAAGGACTTCGGTGCGGGAACACACATTTGTGCACACATTCCCTGTTCCCTTAATTCCATATTGAATTGTGCTTTCCTCTACCCTTGCAAACACAGTATGTGATTAGGGAGGCTCAAAGTAAGTTGCAAACTATTCCGTAGTTAAGCTACAGTCGTAACAATATAAGGTGGCCCGGCCCCGCCCAGCGAAATTGACGTGACGTGGGGCACTTCCTCCTGGGAAGCCATTCTCGGCCAATATGATATCGATGGTGCGTGTTGAGGGCGCGGTGTCTGGCTGTGCTCGTCCTGGCAAGTGCATACCTTCCAGAGCAGTAAGGAAGCTTAGCATCGCTGCCCTTGAACTTTTCGATTCTTGTTTCACAGGGATTTTATAGCGTTTTTTTGCTTTTGTTTTTTCATGTATGTCATTGCCCCACTTCATTCTCTGAAAATTTTCTCGTTTCCTAGCCGTGTTTTTCAGCACACTGCCGCGAAAACTCGATAATTGACGTGCTTGGCGTCGATTTTACGTGGAGTGCCGTCATTTTGAGATCGTTGGGTAGATATTTCAGGTGGTCCGGGAAGACTGCTGGTATGCAGCAGCTTCCTTCGTTGGGAAAGCGACCCCTTGTTGGAGCAGCTCGCGCCTTCTTGACGGTGCCACGGAACGCTATTTCAACCAAATTGTTGTATTAAATTTCTTGAACCTTTACTAAATTCATCAATGTTTGCATAGTTGATAGCAAAAAGTAACTTTGGAAGAAGTTGAAAATTTAGTTGAAAAAATTCCTGTGTGCGTTGGACGTGTAGTGAAATGTGATTCATAGCAGGGTTTGCATTTTGAAATTATTGTGGCGAATTCCTGTTTGGTAATATTTCTGCGATTATGAAATGTAAATTTGTTGGATGGCATTACGTGACCCAACTCGACAGTTGGTCGCAAGTTCAGCACAGATGCCTCGGTTATGACGCTTTACCTGTTGTACGCGGTTAGCGTTTGTGTGCGCCCTGCCCGTAACTAGGGCTTCAAATTTTTGTCGTCTACATCAGTCTCATTTCCTGCATTCCGTCTCTTTAGATAGCGCCATCTCCTAGAAGAGCGCCATCTCCTAGAGTAGCGCCATCTCCCAGAGTAGCGCCATCTCCCAGAGTAGCGCCATCTCCCAGAGTAGCGCCATCTCCCAGAGTAGCGCCATCTCTTAGAGTAGCGCCATCTCCCAGAGTGGCGCCATCTCCCAGAGTGGCGCCATCTCCCAGAGTGGCGCCATCTCCCAGAGTGGCGCCATCTCCCAGAGTGGCGCCATCTCCCAGAGTGGCGCCATCTCCCAGAGTGGCGCCATCTCCCAGAGTAGCGCCATCTCCCAGGGTTGCTCCATCTCCCAGGGTAGCGCCATCTCCCAGGGTAGCGCCATCTCCCAGGGTAGCGCCATCTCCCAGGGTAGCGCCATCTCCCAGGGTAGCGCCATCTCCCAGGGTAGCGCCATCTCCCAGGGTAGCGCCATCTCCCTGTTACGTTCTCGTGCTTGTGAGATTCGAAGATATCATTTTATATTACAGCAAACTCAAATTCCACCGTTCAGCTATCATATTAATGATTTTCCTCGTTGTTAGAATTTAGATCGCATTTATAAGTCATTTATTCCTGATGACGTATTTTCTGGTATTTTCTAATATTCGATAATTTTGAAGGATTGAATAAAAAAGGCTTCTAAATTGGTTATTTAATATAGAAATGATGACTTGAAAAATAACGATGACTTCTGATTCAAATAGTTAACACAATCGATGGACAGGAATTTATCTATAATAAGCACATATCGAGGTGAGGCCTCGTTACGGAACCAGCTAACAAAACACATATTATCTAATACATAATGTGAATTTACGCGTACATCCTAGATACTGAATAATGCTCCGTACACTGTGAGCAAATGCAGATTCCTACACGTAAGATAACAAGATGAATGGTACAGTGGACGCACGAAAGATTGTTACTCATCTGATTGCCAGTGCCATCGCATGCCCGTAGGCAGCGAGGCGTAATACGACCTCAACTTCTCACGTCTCGGTCGGTAATACCCTAACGCTGCCTCGCAGACCGGCAGCCTCAGGCTACGCTGTTACGACTCCGAACAAACACGTTTCCCTCTTACAATGTTTTACGTTAATAATTTACCGGAAATAGCAAGTGTCGTCAGATAATTAAATAAGATTACGTTCACCTATTAATTTACAAGTATTAATACGGAATGAACAAACATTATGTGTCTACTAATAGAGTTGAATTATATGAAGAGAGATAGAAGTATCCGGCACCACGTACAGTTCCCTTAAGACGCCAGGGTTGACGTGGCTCTCGCAGAGAGGGGGTGTCAAGGTGGGGTAGGTTTCAAATGACGCTTTCTCGGTAGACTGAAGAAACCGTTGGTTGAGATGTTCTGGGCGATGTTAGTAGAACTTAGCACATGTTGTTCGTATCGACGATAATATATTTTTGATGGCGGTTCTTTTCCGAAAGGTGATCGTTGGCCAAACGTACCCTTCTTCGTAACGTTTATTTAAACACGACGTAGGGTATCTGAATCGTAAACCATTACATCCCAGGGTAGCGCCATCTCCCAGGGTAGCGCCATCTCCCAGGGTAGCGCCATCTCCCAGGGTAGCGCCATCTCCCAGGGTAGCGCCATCTCCCAGGGTAGCGCCATCTCCCAGGGTAGCGCCATCTCCCAGGGTAGCGCCATCTCCTCAACTGGCCCCTCAGGAGGATACAACTAATGTGTCTATAGAATTAGCACTCCCAGGGGGGAAATGTGTGAGGGCCTGAGCTGAGAGTTAGGTAGGCCTTCTTTTGTGATATGAAATGTTTCTTATTGTTTATGACTACATTTTTCCGGTTTACTGCTGTCCTGTTTTTCAGCACATACTACTTTCTTCTTTAACTTTTAGCTTGTTTCATAAACTTCTTTCTCAACATACAGTTTCTATGCCCCTTCTGCATAGATTCCGCGTTCCCTCATCTCGGTACTAAATGGTTCCTTCCTCTCTTCGAAAAGCTCTTATTTTTAGCTGTTAGGGAGGCTTAAATTAACATATAATCTTATCTGATCCCCTACACTGGTTTATCACCCAGACGGGTTTCATCACCTACAGGCGTGGCCAATGATTTTGGGAAAAGTGAGTGTTTCTATTTTCTCGTTAAACTAAGGTGTCATCTTGCGTAGTGCTCAATTGGTTGCTTCCGGAAAACATTATGAAGGATAAATGAAAACAGAAATTGGCGAAAAAATTTTTTAATAACCTGTAAAACTAATAAGTAATTATTCTCAATAAATGCAATGTTGACCACGCATCTTCAAAACTGTTTTGATGCGCTTTGGCATGCTATGCTGTTAACTAATTTTTCAATGATATTACGACCAAAGGACCTCTACTTTTCTTTAAATAAGGCTCCAAGTTGGGCTAAGTTAGTTGGTTTCTTCTTGTTCACTCAACTTTTGATGATCGACCATAAATTTTCGATCGGATTAAGATCAGCCAAATTTTCAGGCCTAGGACCATAACCTCCCCTCAATTGTCATCAAAAAACTTTTTAACCACTCTTGCATTATGACAGGGAGTGCTATCATATTGGTAAACCACCTCTTTGTCGGGAAATTGACCAGCTATCGTTGGAAGGAGACGATCTTTCACGACTTTCAGGTACGAGGCTGCATTCATTGCTGTGTTTTTGGGAAAAATCGCCAGTGCTCCAGTTCCCTTTCCTGAAAAGCAACCCCAGAGGTGAAGAGTGTCAGGATGGTTTGACCGTTGGAACAACACACTCCTTGTTCAATCTCTCGCCTTTTCTTCGTCGCACGAGGCTTTTCCCGAAGGTGGCAAAAAGAGGTAGCGGAGATTCATCGGAGAAAATGACTTTGCCCCATTCTGCAGCAGTCCAATGCTGGTACTTCTTACAAAAATTGAGCTTGTCTATGACGTTTTTCGCCGACAAAAGAGGTTTCTTCGCAGCTTTCCTTGAAGCAAGTCTGTTGTCAGAGTCGACGTCTAACAGTTCACGCTGAGGCATGGACGCCATCCCTCTCCCATTCTAGCGCAAGCTCTGAATTGCTGGCAGTCCTTTCCCGTAACGAGTAGCGCACTAAAGCCCTATCTTGACGAACCGACGACAATCTTTTCCCGCCAGAGGCTGTCTTCGCCAATTTGTATTTTGTCTCGAATTGTTTCGTCAATCTATTAACAGTTGACGATAATGCAAGTTGCTTGGCAACGATTTCCTATTTTGAAAGACCACGCGGATGGAGAAGAATGATGGTTTTCCTAATTTCTTCCGAAATCACCATGATTTTGAATCTGGTAAAGAAAACAATTTTTTTAAATCTAGAAAAAACAAATGATTCAACAAAATATTTGAATACAAACATGCTATTCTCAATGCAAACGATTTTTTCATCAGTTCCAATGCCCGTACCAGCTTTTAAACCAGCACAAATAAGTTTTCCTCTTCTTAGGAAAAACAAAATTGATGAATATATAAGAAAATCCACGATATTTTAATTTTTAACGTACTTCTAAGTGATTTTGCTACATTATACGACTGTTAACATTTAAGCAAAAGTATATTCTGAAATGAAGTCCTGAAATAAAATAAAAAATTATTCTCAAAATCATTGGCCACACCTGTAGACTGGTTTCATCTTGGCAATTAAGATTCCTCCATTTACCGTACGTCTTCTCATGGGTATCAACTATTATATTTATCGGAGTTGGCGCTCCCAGGGAGAAAGACAAGAGGTTCTGCAGCTGGAAGTTAGGTAGGTTTTCTTTTTGTTGAAATAGAATAGGATTTAGTTTTGTCAAGGACATCTTTTATCGGTTCACTGCTGTCCTGTTTTCATCACCTTTGATTTTCTTCTTCAACTTATATTATTTGATGGCTTATCAACTTACTATTTCGTAGGAGGCCTTGTGTGGGATCACCCTCTGTGCATAGGTTTTACGTTTCCTCCACTCCATACCAAATCGTGCCTTACTCCTTCTATTTAACACTTTGACTGCGACGTGCGCCACCGGTGGTACACGGAGGTAATTTTCATAATGCTGCTGACCGATCAGTAGTCGCAAACTCAATTTTCATAAATACTTAATCAAAGCTAAATGAAGGCACGATCCAGTTTATGTTTGGTATTTTCAAAATAGTTTGCTACAATTGACTTGAAATTTGAGTTTGGTGTTGAACTTAATACTTAGTTGCCGCAGCCAAAGTATTAAAATACCTTTGTTGTGGTTAGGTAGGCTCAAACTAACTTCTCCAATCTAATCATAGCACCTCGATGTGTTCAGCAGCCATCTGTTTTAGAGAGTAGTTTAAAGCAACATACGTGTGAAACGAAGAATTCGTTCGATATGTAACAATGAAATTATACCTCGAATCAACAGCATGATTTGACTGTTTCTAAATTTGAAAAAGGTTAAACTGACTTGACAGACATTTGGAATGTATCAATAATATCTGTATATAGATATTTTCTTCGCTCCATTTTGGACAAATCGCTTCACAGCGCTCTCATATCTTCGCCCTATTTTAGTCCAATACCAATACTTGGTGTTGAATCATGGAGGGATAGATTGAGGTTGAGTTGGCTAACACCCATCATTCGATGTATTTGAATTTTGACTATAGTTATGTTTTGCTTGATAAAGATCAAACTTTAAAGTCATCAAACATAGATCATTTCCGAAGAATTCGCTGCCCTACTCGCCGCAGTATTTTAACATCACGATGCACTGCGAATGAGGAGGTTACCGTTTTGGTAACCCTGAATATCTTTATTCGGAAGTACGGCTGTGAGATAAAATAAAGATACGCAAAGAATTATTTGTGTGAACTATTAAAGGAAGTGTCAACTCGATGACAACTTCATGCATTTTTTTTTAGTAGTAAAATTCCCGTAATTTGAGAAAATAATTTTCCGGCTAAGTATGTTTCCGGCCAAGTGTGGAAGAAATAATAGAAATTAAATACTCGGGAGTTGATTCACTTTTTTCGGTTCACGTTAAGTTACGGTATGCGTTGGACTACATAAATGTCTCGTCTAATGAACTTCTTAACACTTTGACTGCGACGTGCGCCACCGATGGTACACGGAGGTAATTTTCATAATGCTGCTGCTGCTGCTGACCGGCCAGTAGTTGATAACTCAATTTTCATAAATATTTAATCTAAGCTAAATGAAGGCACGATCCAGTTCATGTTTCATTAAAGTTGAGTTTGGTGTTGAACTTAATATTTTTTAGTCGCAGTCAAAGTGTTAATATGAATTACAAATCAATTGAGATAATGAATTTATTGATTGCGGTTTAGAAAATATCCTAGTGGTTGCTGACGTGTTTGTAGTACTTACAATGGTAGCAAGAAACTGAACGTCGGATTGATTCCGCGTTGTGATAAATGTTTAATGCGCTATCAGGAAGAACTCATTTTAGCTAATAAATTTAGTATTTCTCTTCTATTAATTCCCAATTTTCAATCTATATTTAGCCGAGCTAATATTTTATGTTCATGTATTTAGACCATTATCTAATAATGTTGATGGAAGGTAGAGCTCTCTGTTACATTTGAAAATTAACTGACTGTGTCACATATCGTCCACAGCGTTAGACGGTATAGTTTCTGCAGAGGAGCGTGTAAGACATGTCTGTTCTCATACTTCCGAGCTCCGATTTTGTTCTTTCCGATCGTAAACGATAGTGATTCTTCAAAATTCAAGGGAAGTACGGAAACGGAACTTACCTCTGCCCATTAATTCGAAAGCCCTTGAAACTCGCACCTATTTCGACGCGCTCACCTTTGACTCGAGTAGTTTTGTAGGCCATCGAGCTCTGTATTGTTCTTTGCCAAGACTTTGCTGAGAACTCTGTTAAAAATTCCGTTTAATATTTGTTATGAAAACAAAACTAATTTTCCGATGTTGATTTTTCTCCCGAATGTTAATAGCAATTTACGAGAATGAAGAATCGATCATGGTTAATCATCCCTGTTTTAGTGTCAAATTCACGTTAATGTGTTCGAAGAGTTGGCAAGCGCTCTGGTGGATTGGTGATTGCTTGTAGCTTATGCCTCTTTTGTTACTGAGAAAACAAATCTTACGAGAATAACAAGTGGTTGTGATGCATTTTATACGTCTTTCGTCCTGTGGTTACACAACTGCGTGCTATGATTCAACGTATTTCGGAAACTTGTGCTCAACAGAATGAGAAGATGCGGATGATTTTTGAGCTTTATTTAACAAAAATATCGTCCATTTGGGCACTGGGCTGTTTCCTTAGGAGGCCTTTGCAACTTGACACTAAATCATTGGTGCTGCTTGCAGGTGCCTTTTGTGAATATCATACATTAGGTTCCTTTATAGTTCATACAGTTCGTATTTTTTATACTGGTTCGTTTCAAATGTAACCTCCTATGAGCTGTCCCGACACCTTTTGAACGGTTATTTATTAAAAGCCATGTGACGAATTGATATTTGAATTATCGATTTTTTCATTTTATCCTTCGACAAAAACAAATTATTCCTCAAGTATTCTCCAAGTACCAACTCTTAATTGAACGTAATGATCATGAATGGAGGTAAAGTGTTAGACGAGTATGGATTTTGACACTGAGAAAATCATTTTACAGCAACCGTGATGTAAGCATTGGGGTGAAGGTTGGTCCAACTTCGTGATGGGAAAGCTTGAAAAGTGTGCTTCTGAAGTGCCTGATAGAGCAGATTTGAAGTCCACAAGTCTAATTTAAAAGCATCTGAGAACTGTTGCACATCTTTGTTGAAAGTGCGATGTGTATGGGTAGGCGCGATGTCGTTATACCGACAGAGTTTATACATTATCTCGTGAAACTCTCGTATGCAAAGGCTTTGCCCTTACCTTCTAACGTACGCTGTATTTCCCCACCCGTTAGCCGTTGAGAGACGAATCTTGCATTTGACGAAAGAAAAAGTAAGAAAGTTTATTTCCAATAAAGTTGATGCATGAAATGTATTACATTCGATTTAAGATATCTTGAAATGAATATCCGTAGTTTGTAAACATACATGGGTATTATTCTCAATAGACGAACGAAAGATTTAGAGAAAAATATGAAAATGTACTCCCTGGGCATTTCCTACGTATTTGTAATCGATACTCCCCTCAGGTGGGAACAACTATTGTATCTATGGGAATTAGCATTCCCAGGGGGAAATGTGTGAGGGCCCGAGCTGAGAGTTAGGTTGGCCTTCTTTTTGTTGAAATTTTAAATGTTTTTTTGTTGTTGTATTAAGGATCACCATTTTCCTGTTCACTGCTGTCCTGTTTTTCAGCACCTACCACTTTCTTCTTAAACTTTGATCTTTTTTCATAAACTTCTTTTTCAACCTGCTGTTCCTCATCTCCAAACTAAATGATGCCTTCCTTCTTTCTCTCTTCGGAACACATTTTTTTTTGCTTTTAGGGAGGCTATAATCTAATAATCTAATCTTGCAATTGAAATTTTAATAATCATTTACCATCAGAGGATTTTGGTCTTCAAAATTTACATGGATTATTTGTACATGAATAGTAGTAAAGTTTAGAGACGAAGATAATGGACAAAGCGTTTAAAGTTGAGCGAGCTGAAGAATCGTTAAAACTTCAAAAATCGGTGTTGTAAGTAGAAATTGCATTTCGCCTTGCGCTAGAAGATCTATACTTATTTTTATTTCCATAAAGATTTCAGACATTGACTCCGAAGCTTGTCGTAAACGGTATATCGAAATGATGGTTAAAAGCAGCGGCTCGGGAGTTGATGAAAAGATTCTGAGTTTGGAGTTGAAACGAAAGTGAAAGTCTCAGGCTTGGCTACTGTTCGCTAACTTTTCTACATGTTCACATAATACGCTTTAGCTGAACAACTTTACTAAATAATCACATACGCTTCGAAAATGGCGTTTTACTTATGATCACGTGATGTAGAAAAGTATCAGGATGAAATTTGGAACTAATTTTTTGATAACTCGTATCAACAAGCATCTAGGAACGAGCGTGTCTTCGTATCAGGAAGAATATGCTTTACAGTGCAATAAATTCATGAATTTTTTTACCAAGCAATACCGGAGAAAGCGTTTCGAAAAAGAAAAGATTATAATGTAAGTGTTAACGAAACGGTGGTGCAATTCGAAAACAGAACAATGAAAGAAATGTTTGAGCTGATGAGCCAATTTTATAATGTTATTTCTCGTACATCGATGGTACGTGCATTGATTTACAATATTTTATTTGCTAATAGTATGTCGTTTGGTGCGTGTAATCGGCAAAAATTCGAACGAGTTTTTTACTTGATAGAAGATTAAATTTTGCGTTAAAAATCGATAACTGCTGACGCATTTGAGAAACAAAATTATTATGCAATATAAAACTCGAAGGTGAGCAAGAAAGAGCAGATCGTTCCAAATAAAGTTATTCGAAAGTAAAACACTTAAATGGGAAACGTTCCGTGATAGCCTTGTCACTGACCAAAAAATTGAGAGAAACAAATAAATGTATTCCCTTTCTTCAGGTATTCTATAAGTCCGAGAGGGTAAATTACTACACGGTGGTGTTGCTGGTAACCGTAACACATCGATGAAGCTCGCGTGAGGGGACAGTCTCCGCTTACATTGGGCACATGGTCTTAGGCTTCAGTGGTGATATTGTTCAAAGTATAATGAAAGAAAGCCACTGATTGTATTTATTTATTAAAAGGGAATTTTAGACAAAAAATGTATATTTTTAATCAGTGTTTAAAAAGCGATTTGTGTCATGCTTGTGTTGATTGAGAGAGCGATTGTAAAACGCTCGAGTATTGGGTCCGATGGCTTTCAAGATAGAATGTAACTCTTTCGGCATTTTTTAGGACGATTCTCAACTTCAGTGAAAGACATGCGAAGAT
>JACJUY010002209.1:17838-48968 GCA_014220935.1 Platorchestia sp. MABIK
AAATTATCGAAATCTATCGGAATCCTATATAAAGTTGAAAATTTCCTGCCTGAAGAAGCTTTGAAAATGATCTACCGAACGCTCATTTCTCCATACTTGCTATACGGAATAGAAGCTTGGCACGGAACTGATGAAAATAAAACCAAAAAATTTTTGCTCTGAAAAAAAGAGCTATCAGAGCGGTAAAGAACCTAGAATATAACGCTCACACAAATGATTCATTTAAAAATTTACAAATACTTATACTTTCGCATCTCTACAATATCTCCGTTTGCAATTTCATTTACAAAGCATTAAGAAATGATGGCGACAATAGCCTACAACAATTATTAACTGCGCAAACCGCTCATCACGACCATTTAACGCGAAATAGAGGTAAATTCTTACTTCCATATTATTCAAAGGCCCGATCGCAACACAGTATCCTCTTCGTTGGAACTAAAACTTGGAACTCAATACCTGTGGAGATCCGTGAAAGTAATTCGTACAAAGTATTCAAAAGACATCTTGAATCTCACTTCCTATCAAAATACTAGTCGTGTGAGACCATCAAGTCACATCATGCCTCATACATGTCTGGTCCAAATAATGTGATTTACCATAGGTAACAAAACCGATCTTCAGTCTGTTCATAACCGTTTTATCGAATATATTACTTGTTAAATAAAGCAGATTTTACCTATATGGTAAAATACAGCATTAAATGTCAATTATCACAGTGATCAGTCTATTGCGAAACTAGGTTAAGGGAACTAGGTGAAACATTATTGTACACCTCAGAATAATGTGATGGTAGTATGCTCTAGAAGTCGCTGAACTTGTTCGGGCCCACAGGTAGCTATACTCAAGTTTGACCATTGTACTAGCCTTAAGAATCATTCTACCTCTGTATCACCTGTGGAAAATAAATTGTTTGTTTAAAATTGTTTGTTTAAATTGTATTTAATGGACGCAGTTAATGTTTGGTATTTATGAAATAAAAAAAATTCACTTTAAATTAGATTTAAATAGTGAACCTTAGCTTAACTCGTTCACCTCGTTTCCAGAGTTGTTACCGGTTTGTTTGGTAAGGTTGTAAGTAGCAGTAACGGGAAAACGACTCACTGCTCGAATACATTTTTATCCTTCTTAAAAAAACGGGAAGTACAATTGCAGGATACATTTCACCTCGTACGATAAATTATTTTTAAAAAGGTCGTGAAACGACTTTAATGTCATTAATTTATACCGGAACATGAATGTACAATTTACCTGTTGGTATACATATGGCCCAATACGCGGGGAACGTGTTAACCTATCGCAGTTAACGTGCTAATTCTTCAATTTTTATTTTGTTTTATAAGCTTACTTGTTAACTTGCTGCTTCTATGTTATACAGTAGCGGCAATAATGGTTCGGACAACTAACAACTCGACAAACTATCATCAATAACTTCAATACTAAAGCTGCAATGAGCTCAATTTACACACACCTGTGAAGCCACATGTCTTACCTATCAGGTGATAAAATATTAAATCATTTGGGTGAACAAAACACATTGTAAACAAATATATCAGAATAGTAAAAATTTCATGGTGTCAAAAAAGTTTGGACATCTATTCTTTTCCACATTTATGTTCGAATAAACAAATGTTGCCACAGAGAAAGTTAGGTAGATTGATCCAGACAAGACTAGTGTCATTATCTGCGTAGCAGCCGACGCATCAGCATGCCTAGGGGACTGCCTACACCTGCTTTCCTGTTCGTGAGTTCATTGTGGAATTGCGCCTTGAAGAGAAGCTGTCGATTAGGGCAATAACCAACACAGTCAAGCGACCTAAAAGTGTTGGTGATATTTTGGCTAAATATGAGAAAGATGGCATAAGCACCGCTGATGTGTCAAGTGGCAGACCTCGCAAAACCTCAGTAAGAGACAATACTGCATTGGTTAAACTAGCTAAGAAAGACCGTTTCAAAACGGCAGCAGGAATTTCTCGTGAAGCTAGCGAGTCTCTTGATATCAGAGTATCCAGGAAGACTGTTTCACGCCCCCTTGAAGAAGCAAACCTGCATGCTAGGACTCCAGCTGTCAAACCTTGGTCAGCAAGAAGAACAGAAATGCTAGGTTGGCCTTTGCTACACAGCATGTTCTCTGTATTGTTTGGATCAGATGGAAAAAGATTTGTTCGTCGATCAAATGGCGAAAGATAGTCCAAACTGTGCTTCAAATCCAGTGTTAAGTTTGGTGGAGGTAGCACTATGGTCTTCGACATGATTTCAGCAAACAGTACCGGTCCCCTAGTTCACCTGGAAGGAAGATTAAACGCGCAAGTGTACAAGGAACTTCTGCAGGGACATGTGGTACCAGTTATCAAGGACTCTCCAGCCGAAGACCCCATTTTTATGCAAGACAATGCTCCGTGTCACACTGCAAGATTGGTGAAGTCATTCCTGGATCAAGAAGAAGTCACTGTTACCGACTGGCCAGCGTAAAGCCCAGATTTGAATCCCATCGAGAATGTCTGGAAACTTAAAGGAGAAAGGACAAAGGCAGGGAATCCCGGATATTTGCAAGATGTGTAAACCGCTTTGCAAGATCAATGGGCAAAAATAACACAAGAAGAATGGAGCCACTTGGTGAAGTCTTGTTGCAGAAGATGTCAAGCCGTTATTGACAATAAAGAGTATCATACCAAATATTAAATTGTTAATTACTTCGTTACGATGTTTATTTCATTTTGTTTGCACATTTCAAATATTAATCCAGTTTTCTATGTTTGTCCGAACTTTTTTGACCACATAAAATTTTTGCTATTCTAATGTATTTGTGTACAACTTGTGTTTAGTTCACCCAAATAATTCAAGATTTTAACACCTAGGAGGTAAGACAAGGTGGTTTAACATGTGTGTATAAATTGAGCTCATTGCAGGTTCTAGTATTGAAGTAATTAATGATGGTTTGTCGAGTTGTTAGTTGTCCGAAACATAATGGCCGCTACTGTATATTAAGTGGAAACACACTTGTGCATTGGTCCCTCGTTCCTTTACACTATCCTAAAAGGTGTTTTCATCTCTTCGAAACACTTTTTTTGGGGGTAGGGAGGCTAACTTAGCTAATATAATCTTACCGCTTCTTAAGAGCAGCCATCATTGCTGAACGTAGTGCAGCGCAACATGTGCAACGCGAAGTTATTTGACAGTTACTTATTTTGTGTGTGACGTTTTCAAATGATAGAGGTGTGAAAGGTTTAAACTAATTTTCTATTCACATTTAGTTCATGTCATGCGTGACTACAGTTTAATACTTGACTAGTGTGCAAGAATCTTACAAATAAAATCGTTCATTTTTTTCCTACTTCCAGTTTAAAACATCTGTTTTAATTTTACAAAGATTAAATATGTCAGGAATTTGTACTCACTGTGGCTCGTGCCGGTGCAGCTGAACGGGAGAAGCAGCAGTTGCAGTGTCAGGAGAAGTTGCAGACTCTTCATGACGCGGAGCAGGCCTACAAGTGAAAGATGGTCAGCGCCGAGTGTGCGCTAGCCTGGAGTGTGCATACCTGCTCATCATGAGCTGGGTGTCATAAGTGGCGCTCCGCACTTCTCATGCCGTATTCGGCCGCTGCCAGCACACGACCATTCCCTGCGCTCTCCCTTGATCACTGCGCTAGCTGTAGCGCGTGCTTGTCTCTTCACTCCTTTCGTGTTTCCGCATAAACTGTATGGCGCGTCTGTCGACTTGCTTACAGCAGTTCGTGTCGTTTAATTATCCGTCAGAAACTTGTAGTTGCACTTGCCTTCAGTCACTTACTTGGTTTTAGTCGAACTTATTGGTATGAGACATTAATTTCCTGGAAGGAATTGGAGGTTGTTTATTTTCAATTGTACGTTAGAAAGAAATATTCATTTTCCCCTATGTCACATTAGTAGCTGTTCATGCTCGGCTTCACTAAACTGAAATCTGCTGTAAAAAGATCCGTCGCAAAAGTTTTTAGTTTTTATGCTTGGGGATGCACGGTATGTGACAGTGCGAACGTAAAACAGCCGACATGTGAAATATTTGATGTCTAAAAAAATGAGTTACCACGTTAACCGACTTATTGCACTGTAACTATGAAATTGATATTATTGGAAAATCCTGGCTTCTGAAGGATACGGTACCATGTAATTATGCTGCATTCTCATCTAGCCTGTAGAATTATTTTCACTTTAGATAGACCTCCGAAAGACGACGTTAAGCTACTGTTAAGATTGGAATAGTGTTCATCTGATTTAAAAACGTAACTTCTAGCTCTTCTTTGGCTCATATTGTACTTTCCTAATCTATTTTTATCAAGAGCGTAAGAGGTGTGTAATTGTGTTCCATGTCAAAAATTTTGTGGTCCCTAATACGTTTCGTGGCCATCAATGGCTTTACATTAAAGTGTGAATGGCTGGTAATGAGTAGAGAGCGATGGGGCGGCACTACAAGAGCGACGTCGAGGGCGCCGTTCTGGAACATCGTGACCGCGCCAGTTCTGCTGTGTCAACTTTTTGACCTTGTGATCACCACCGCTCGTTTCAGCCACCATGAACTTAATAGCTCTCTGTATACCGTCGAGCTCCTGACTGCGCATACACTCAACCACTCATCCCATCAGACACTCATTGCTTCATGCAAATTCTGACAGTCACGCTTCAACTATTCCACCACGAAATCAGTAAACTAGAAATGGTGTGTCAGACAAATACCAGCATCTGTTCTGTAGTAGTTTTTCACTTCAAATACGGCTACGAGATGCTGTTTTTATGAACAGCTGCTCGAGTATTCTCCATTTTTACTCTTGAATGGAGAAGATACGCTCGTAATTTAAACTTTTTCTGTACAAATTTTCATCTTTCTTAGTGTCTTCCAAAATGATGCCATTCAGTGCGCTGAAAAAACAATCGTAGTTTTTAAACAAAACTGGTACGTACCCCCTAGCATCAGAGGAGGCTCCTGACCTCCCTCTAACCAAATGAGGATTGTTGGTCGCGTTTGAATCTTTTGAAACTGCTGATCACACGCTGATCTCTTCGGCATTGCAACTCTTGTTCACGCTTAGCTGACTGGCACGTTGGTGCGCACGATCTGTGATGCGAACATGACTCTTCGGATGTGGCCTGCTTCTCTGATGTGCCCTGCTTCTCTGATGTGCCCTGATGCGCTCGTGCGCATCTCACGAGCGCGATTGCTTAATCTCGCCGAGTAAAATTCTCGTGTGCACGGACCAGATTTCGTATTTTTTCACGTTTTCTGTAAAGTTTCTGATCTTTGCTTGCAGGAAGTTCACTAGTTGTGTACTCGTAAAATTTATTGAATTGCTGTACATTTGCATAGTATCAATTCTTCTGATGTTTCATTGCAAAATGGCGTAACTTTTGGATTTTCAATTAGAGAAGATTTTTTTGTGCGCTTACTGTACGGCTTTTAATGCATTCCTGTGGTTCACTGCTTATGGTGTCTCCCTTTGTGCTTGTAATGAAATCACGGCAAGGATCACTGACATTCAGGCTTTGATAGAACGCATGACCTTTGAAGAAACCATTACGCTGTATCTTTGCTCTAGATGACTCGATTAAAAGCTTTTCAACTTGCAAGAGATCACTTCATATTTTCGGTTGTTGACCCTTCGCCGGGTGATATTTTCCCTCTCAACAATATTACCAACAATATAAGGAAAATCTGCCACTCAGGAGTAACGTATAATGAACACGGGTACAAATTCGTCAAAATAGGAAATACTTAGGAATTATTCTTAGCCATCAATTTTGAAATGAACGTGCTCGCACTATTTAGAAGTAATGTTAATTATAGATTTAGCCTCCATGAAACCTATTTTTCAAATTTAGCATATTTTAAAGTGGGCATTGTTGTGATGGTCTACGCCGTTAATTAGTTCTAAAATTAAACATCTTCTTCAGGCAAGAGTTTTCCAAGAAAAGAAGAATTTAATGTTTGTTTAGTGGCTTACTTCGGCTGCGGTTGCTTTCAGCTGACATCACAACACTTGATATTGTTCCCTATCACCGGTATGTTCATCACACGTCATCAGTTAAGGATGAATAAAGTTCTTAACTGCTTGAATGCATTGTTGGCTGTGGGTTAGAATCGTTGCAGGCTGTGCAGGTTAGGGATGATTCTAAAAGGAAATGTTATTCTTAAACCTGAAAATACTATCAATGAATTATGCTTGTCTCGAATGATAAATTGTTTGGCATTAAGCATGATCTTGAAAAACATGATAATGCTTTGGCTTGATAGAAGATTTTGATATAGTCGATAATGAGGTTGTCAATTATAAAGCGAGAATATAAGATTGATGCTTTAATATTTAGTAAATTGAAAGTGCTCACCGATTTTGTGACTGCCTTTGGACAACCCAGACAACTGCGAATGTCATTTTCTTCAAATTTTGACTTTTAACAGAAACTTAAATTAGTCATCGGTTATTTAAAATGTTTTTCTTCCGGTTTAACTTGTAATATGGAAATTTTCTAGAACTCGACGTACATTTAAGGATTTTTGATTTTTTTACTTTGCCGTGTAAAATTGTGCGTTTGAGGTTCGTTATATCCATGAATACCCTTTCTAGTATGAAATAAACTTGGCACATAATTTATGGGATTCTCTTAAATCATCATTCGCAGGTTTGTGACGTGATGACTCTATAGGGCAAGATGCTGGGAAAGAACAGACGGAAGCGGAAGAACAGGGCTGGAGTTACTAGAGAAATTAGGTCATGGAAGGTTACTTTTCAACGTTCATTGCTCGAATCATAAATGAAAAAGCTATCACATTTAACGAGTTTGGCAATTAGTATCGTAAATGACGGTCCAAATTTTTACTCTCGTTTTTCGGAATTGAATTGCTTGTAGTTCACTTTCTCAATTAAAGTCAGTATATCGATTGATTCATTTTATTTAAGTTGTTTATTTCTTGGTTAGTCTATGATAACTAAACGTATTTTAAAATTTTGGAACCTGTCTTCCTTAGCCTGGAGACCTTTGTAACTAAGATCAAGGTAAAAAATGATATTTTAGGTAAAATCTTTTTCTCCCTTTGAAGAGTTGCATAGCTTTAGGCAATTAGAATTTTATCGCTTTAATTCCGTCCCGGAAATTATGTATTCTTAATTCCGAATATCGTTGTTAATTTAACTAATTTATGTTGTTGGTAGTGTATTACCGAGAGGGATGAATATCAGTGCAAGTTATCATCAGAAGGACATTCTTCATTTTTTATTTAGAACATTAGCCAACGTTACGACAGACTACAGGCATCAGTGAAAATATCCTGGTTGTGAAACACGTGTGTAGTGCTGGCTTACTGTCGGAACGTGAGCGTCAGCTACAGTAAATATTTCTACAGTTTCTATTGAGTTAATGTATGTTTGCTTTGTGTCATGATTCCTTGTAATTTAAGTACTCTGGGTTTTCATTCATAATATTGTCTTTCTCGTGCAGCGGTATGCATTGAATTGAGAATGGCGCTCGAATTGGTGTTCGTGAATGATGTTTCGTGAAACTCGCTCTGAGCGTTATCAAATTTGATACCAGGGCTCGTTTTACAGTAACCCAAACTCAGTCAACTTGAAATTTCGGAACATGATTAAACTAAATTTGACTAGACCATTTACTGAATAACAGAGCTCCCAATTTTGTTTACTTGGTCAACTTTTTTATGTCACTAGTCCGGAATTTGTTGAAATACACCCAGGGGATACAAAAACCTCGGAGGATCGGAAAAGAAAAATCAGAACAAAAATGGTCGTGAAAGACTGCAACATGTTATCCTAATATTGGGGATTAGTGTTTGAATTGCTGGATGATGAATTTCAAGGTAATGAATCGTCCTTAGAGAGAGGCTATATATCTAAGTGAGGCGTATTCAATGCTTTGAGGTGGGGTTATTACAAATGATGCAATGTGTTACATTGTTACTTTGGGTTCATCAAAAAGAATTGGAAATGATCTGGTGCATAGTTTGTCATCGCAGGAAATGCGATTCAAAACTACCCTGCATATTCAGAAAACTAGGCACCTGTGAATCTCAAAAGGTTCTAAAAGCCTCAGAAAAAACGGATCATGAAAAATGTTTTAGTTATATTCTGAATGAATTATGCTAGAATTTTGATTTTTTTATAAAGAGCCATTCACAATATTTTGAAACGTATCGGTTTTCAGTCAGAAATTTATTTTCAGAATCGGGGAGAGCTCCCGAAGTATTTAATGTTATTCGTGGTAACGTGTTTGAATTTTAACTTAAGTTGTATCCAGTTACGGACGACCTGAGTAACTACGTCTATCGAGGGTGCACGAAACTATATATGCTATTCGACTACGCTGTTGCGAGCTGTAAATAGTACGGGAAAGTCCTGGGACCGGATTTCCGAACATTTTATTTGTCGTTGCGTTATAGCCGCTTTTAAAAGTTCACCTGCTGACTTGGTTACACCACGAACTCTTTTTCGTAACTGAAATCTTAAAGTTTCAGTTTTATCTGAAAACGTTGAATTTTGTGTATTTTTGTTTGGAGAAACAGAACATAGAGAAGCCTGACCAGTAGATGAACGTTTACTGCCGACTATACTGCCATGAAAAGTTTGAAAATTTTGTTCTTGATCTCGTGGGAATATAGATATCTTTTGACTTCGTCAGTGACGATATTTGAATTTTTGTTTTTTATTGTAGAATCGAGTTAACAGTCTGCAATGTATAATCACATTTTGAAGTATTTATCCAATTCGTAGTTTGCATTTGTAAGGTATTTTAACTTCGATTTTCATTGCGTTCCTCACAAGTTTCGTGTAGACCTGGTAAAGCCATTGTACGTTGGATTTCGCAGTATACTCATGTATATATTTTGTTATTTTTTAAATGTTCCTAAAAGAATGAAATGAGAGATTTAATAGTGTGAAAAAATCAAACGAATTCAAATGCCATTGCTGAAAATCATGAAACTTTCACGTGTTTTTCATGCGGTTGTGTCGAAACGTGAATGAATACTGAGCCGATGCCACTGAACTGATCCGTAATGACTCTTCATGTTGTATCCACCCGTAGAGGTTGGGGAGAATGTCCTTTTCCACCAAGAAAGAACTCTTCTAATAACGTTCATTTGAATTGTTTTCGCGAATGAAAGAGAACTTAGAAGTTAATTGACATCAAAAGAAGGATTAAAGTAGGGAAAATTTGAGATTCAACAGTTATGAAGGATTCTACGTTGAACTCACAAACCCCGAGTAGAACATTAGCTGAACTATTCACTCAAAATGTATTTGTGTTCACTTTTTTCTCATGTTAATTAAAGATTTTAAATACGTATAAAATCGCCTTGGAAATGAAACACTAATATATCTGCCGCATTTTCAACTGCAAAGCTCATTTTTATGAAAGTATGACTCTTTTCTGAAAATATGTATCAGATATTGTTCTATTCCAGCTGGAAGAATTTCACTGCTGTCACACGAAGCATCTACGGCAAGCGGGCGCTGTTGAATATTATTTTAAGGAGTACGAACGTGACATTTTTGTCCAGTCTGTATCATGGAATCACTTTTCATTTAACAATTATTGAAAATCTTCCTGCATTGCTATATCTTTTGAAAATACGTGTACCTTTTTTCGGTTGTAAAAAATTGTTTCTAACAGTTGGCGAAGCCTTTCTCTGCTCCAAGGGATTTTTTCATGCCTGAAAACATCTCGAAGAAAAAAAATTTGCCAAAATAGACGTAAGTACTTATAGAACCGCTCTTTCATTTGAGCGACGAGTAACTGAATTCATAGTGTTAATTTTTTCATTGCGTTCGTAAATGAAAGGATCAGCGAGACTGGCGGTTTTGATAGTCACTTGTATCACTGTCTTATCAAGCTAAGGTAGTGAATTCCGTTTCTAGTGAATCGAATCAAAACTGTTCAAAGAAATGATAGCTACCAAATAGCGTCAGCATTTTATTTAGTATTTGTAACTCAATAGCTCTTCGCATGAGTAACCTAATTCCTTTCCTTAGGCAGATCTATATATACGATATTTTTTGAATCACTGAAATCGTGCTCTCTCATGTTGACACTTAATAAAATGCTTCGTTTCTGCAAGACTAGCGCGTAGACACAAATTAGCAGGGTTGATGGTTTCAAATTCAACGAAAATCGCAATTAGCCTTTGCCATTGAACACAGTAATATGAACCTCTGCCTGCCTCGAGAACACACGCGCACAGCAGCTGAACACACACACACGGCGGGCCGAGTAAGGAACAGTTCACTGGCGTGGGCACTCAGGTGCCGCCGCTGCTGCCCTGCGCATGCAGGCTTGGCACCTCACCGACTGGCGGCAGCGCGCACCCGGCAGGCTGGAGCGGCCGCGCGCTCGCTGCCCCTCCGCCTGCGTGCCGATGTGCTGCTCACTGAGCGCCATCCTATGCGCGCCCCTGGAACGGGGCAGGCTCTCGATGTTACCAAATTAAATTCACCTCAGATTCTCATGGCTCAACTGACGAACAAGCGTCACCACTTTAGTGATTGTACGCGATGATGGTAAGCTGCTAGCTCCCAGGGGGACTATGTGAGGGCCCGAGCTAAGGGTTAGGTAGGCTTCCTTTTTGTTGAAATAAAATAGATTTTCGTTCTGTAACGGACCATCTTTTTTCGGGTCACTGCTTTCCGTTTTCCAGCTCCTACTTCTTCCTTCTTCAACTTTTTCTTGTTTCATGAACTTCTTTTTTTGCTCACTGTTTCTGTGCACCTTGTGCATAGATTACGCGTTTCCTCAACTCCATGCTAAATGGTGCCTTCCTCCTTCCTCTTTTAGAACATCTTTGTCGTGGTTAAGGGAGGCTAAAACTTTCTTACATAATAATAATAATAATAATAATAATAATAATAATAATAATAATGGTAAGCTGCTACCCCTCAGGAGGATACAACTATTGTATCTATGGGAATTAGCGCTCCCAGGGGGACAATGTGAGGGCCCGAGCTAAAGGTTAGGTAGGCTTTCTTTTTGTTGAAATAACATAGGTTTTTGTTTTGTAACGGACCAACTTTTTTCGGTTCACTGCTGTCCTGTTTTTTCAACACCTACTACTTTCTTCTTCAACTTTGACCTTGTTTCATGAACTTCTTTCTCATCTTGATGTTTCTATGCCCTTTCTGCATAGATTCCACGTTCCCTTAACTCCATACTAAATGGTGCCTTCTTCCTTCTTCTCTATAGATCTCATTTGTTGAGGATAGGGAGGCTTAAACTAACTAAAAATCTAATCTAATCTAATCTAATCTGGTAAGCTGCTAGACTTTGATTCTGAGTCTGCGAGTCTCGCAACGCTTTTCCTTCGAGGAACGAAGCCTAATCGTAGATTGCTGGTTCCTTCATTGTTATAAAGTACATCAATTAGGAAGAAATTTGGGCATCGTTAGTTTTATCTTTCACGTTCTAATGGTGGATGCAATGAACTCGTTATTTCGGTTTTGAATTTCATAATTTCGACAGAATATGGTTCTGTCTCGGCCACAACAATCTTGGTATACGCTGTTAGTTTGTTCTATATTTCAAGTCTTTATCAGCCATTTATGCAGGATTATATTGAATTAGCCTTGGTCGTTTAATGGTGCATGCTTTTATGGTGTAAATAAATTTTTTGATTTATTCCTCGTTTGCATTGATACAGTTTTCGATGACATTCGTGTAGAAATACGAAAGGGTAGTCCATGAAATCCAGGTTGCAGTCTCATTTTCCGTGTCCGAAATATCGAAGTATAGTGAAGATTAGGTTGATGAAATAGTTGACGTATTTTGTATGCCATCGTAAATATAGGGAACTAAAGTATAAAATGAATGCTAAGACAATCATCGGAATCCCCTCAGGGGGATATATACAACCATTGTATCTATGGGAATTGGCGCTCCCAGGGTGAAAATGTGTAAGGGCCCGAGCTGAAAGTTAGGTAGGCCTTCTTTTTGTTAAAATAAAACATTTTTTGCTATGTTAAGGACCACCTTTTTCGATTCACTGCTGTCCTGTTTTTCAGCACCTACTACTTTCTTCTTCGACTTTTATCTTGTTTCACGAACTTCTTTCTCAACTAACTGTTTTTTTCTATGCCTCTTCTGCACAGATTCCGCATTCCCTTATCTCCATACTAAATGGTGTCTTCCTCTTTCCTTTCTTCGAAACGCTCTTTTATGTAGCGGTTAGAGAGGCTTAAACTAACCTATAATCTATAATCTAATCATTGGAATTATTTCATTGTATTTCCTTTGGTGGCTTTTCGGTTTTGCTCTAGATTCTGGTAGAGATTTATATATTTACATACCGATCATTTCACGGTTCAGGTATTAGTGTAAAAATCATGTAAGCTTCCTCTTGGGATGTTGGCTTCAGCAAGAAGACGTGATGTCATGAGCTGTGGCTTTTATAGATTCGTAATTTTTTTTAAGTAAACTGTTTTTTTTTTGCTCGTTGTGAACCATCATTTTCTGATTCACTGCCGTCTTTTTCTTTCAACACACTTTTATCTCGTTTCTTTAACTTCTTTTAATCTTGCGGTTTCTAAGCGGAGGACGTAAAACACTTTGTGCTTAGATTCTCCGTTCTCTTGATTTCGAACTTAATTCTCTTCCTGCCTTAGGAATACCTTTTTAGTAGTTAGGGAGTGTTAATCTAATTTCTAATTTAATATTAATGTCGTGATCCTCTTCTCTGTCAGCATTTCGTTGTGAATTACGTGGATCGTCCGCTGAGATGTTCAATTTAGATTGCAATTGTCGTGATATGTGGAGTACATCACTTTCATTTATTTTAATAATAAGGCGTGACTTATGTCCTCGCCACGATTTTAGTTAATAGGGAGCGACTGCTCCGGCTGCCACCACCCTTTGAATAAGGGAAATTGAATGATTATGTTATCAAAATGAATAGACTGATAATAGGTAACGCCTTTCAATGCCTTTAATGCCTTTTCTCAACTTTCAGAACACAGGTATTGATACACTTGTAATCAAGATGGAGATTTAATCAATTAAATGCGCATTACAATCCTAATGAATGTTCCTGTTACATAATGGTACTAATACAAGATATCGCTTTCTGTATTGAAATAGACCTACATTGACCTACAACCTGAGGATATGGGTTATGTTAACAATGCGAAGCCAATTATGAAATGAGAACTCAACTTATAGAGAGAGATGTGAAGTCCCTCTGATGTCGAGATGTGGAATGCCAGGGGTGCCATTCTGGGATGACAGCCAGGAACGCAGGTACATTGAAGCGCCGTTGTAAATCGGTTATTGGTACTCAAACACGGAGATAGAATGTCTTCCCCACTGAGACTACGTTTGATTTGTAGCCGGTAGTATTTACTCTATAATGACAAAGAGAAAGTTAGCCAGCGCCCCCATTGGGCGATGGGCAGAGCGGCCTCAAACACACTTGTCGCTTTGATGGTGTACCTGGCTTAACTGCCTCGCCTTCCCTTGGCGTCCCTTCTTGCTACGCTCAGCCAACCTCTATGCGATCTCGAAATGAACGATGTTCTATCGAAATATGAAATCATGCTAACGTACACGGAAATATGCCTAATTGAATCAATAACATGTATATGAGTTCCCATAACGAAATGCTTACTAACATATAAGAAATATTCCTATAAATAGAAGAATTACATATTAAGGATAACGTGAATGGCAGTAGCTGGCATCTCGGGCATTCGATGTAGAAACGACGCCGTAACGCGTTCGATAGCTGAATCTTGAAGGCTTTGTTCAGATGTCGGCTTCTAGAAGATTCTTGGTAGAGTTGGCGTGCTTTTCATCTGTAAATAACTCGCGATGGAATATCTCTTCAAATATGGTGATCGACGCAGTTCTTCTTGGAGATTCGAAGTGAATACGAAGGCCAGTCGCAACATTCAAGGTAATCCATAGCACAAAAAAAATTCTGGACGCTGGATATGACGAAATCATATCATTAATCGCAGTGCTCTAAAGTACTTCCTTCTCCGCACGTACACAATCGATGTCTGAGAAATAGTAAGGACTGTTACTGCAGACGCTGAGGTATTGAAGTATTTTCGAATTCCGATCGAGCTAAAGCTTTTATGTTTGCGTTAATTCTCGTCGGTATTCCTAATTCAAATGTTCGTTCTTTAGCGAGCAGTCATCACGGCTCGTGTGTAAGTAGCAATCGTTGGTTTGGTAGATGAATTTTGATGGAGTGTCGCATTTCCTTCTCCTCGTTTTTTTTTGTCTCGTTGATGAAAAAGCCCTGGTTTTCCTGCTATATCAGTCTCTCCCGAGATCAAGTGTTTGGTTTCTTTTCTTGTATTACAAGACATTTATTTGAGGACTTTTTTTTTTTTTGCCAACTGTCTGACATTGTTAGCCGATTCGTTGATTTTTACTTTTTTGTGAAGCTCTCGTTAAAAGGTTAGATTTTTGGGCGGCGTTATTATTTAATAAATTCGAGGAAAGGAGAACTGTTTGGAAAGGAAAATCTTGTTCTTTCAGATATCTTCGGGAGGATCACTCACGGGTGTGTATGCAGGCTTCCAAACGGTTGCTGTTCCTGTCAGGTCCCGCCTCGCCTCGTCGCTGTGCCTGCGGGAGTTGCGCTCCTCATTACTGCACTGAAAGCAGTTGAATTTGTGATTAATGTCGTGAGATTATGTTTTAGGTTTTGTCGAGTTCGCTGTTTTTTTCACTGGAGCCCTTCGTAATAGAGGCTGAATTATCGTCCAACTGACCTCTGACTTTATTTTCTCTTATTTTTTTGTCGCTTCACTATGTCATCTCTTGAAGTTGATAAGCTTTCTTTGCTCTCTAATACGAATTACTATAGCAAAAATAATGAAACCATTGCATTTGCGTGGTTCAAATTTTAATTTTTTTTTACCAATTATAATATTACCGAATTATGGTCAAACTCAAAATAAAGTAATAAAATCGATTCAACCCTGAATGAAATGGCATTTACTTAGCGTCGGTCGATATCATCCTTTCCGTCTAAAACGGATCATGTGTTTCAGACTTTAAGTGCTGGTACAATTCCAACGTACTAGATAAACGCTCACGACGCCCGGATGTACATACTACCTTCTGATGCGATGCAGTGCGTAACTGCTAATTTATGCGGCCGTGCTGCTAAAAATGTGTTGAGCTGTAGCGGGCGGCAGCAGCCCTTCTTGTTGCTCTACCATTGATGACCCTGGCCAGCCGACGTGCTCTGCTCTCAAAGGTTTACCTTGCTTCTGGCGCTGTACCAAGCGCTCCCCTGCCCCTCGCACCTTCTCTCTGTTTTCACCTTCACTTTTCCAGTTTGGCCTTAGGGTATTTTTTTCTGTGGCGCGAATTTTTCCGTATACGAACCACACTACAAAATCTTTCTTCACCTGGTATTTCATGGTAATGTTTTCCTTTTTTGTAGCAGGTTTTTTTGACTCGCTTGTGACTGCCATAGCATGCATGCCTCCTTCGGCCTTCTCCCCTTTACGATGCACGTTTACCGCCGTCATTACCTGCTCGAGCGAATATCTGTGTTTGTTCACTACCAACAAAACCTAACAACATCGCGCTCAACTTCCTTCTTTGTTCTCTCAGTGTAAACTTTCCCTCCGTCATATCGTGTTGCCCTTGGAGAAATGGTCCACTTTTATCGGTCGGCCATCGCAGCGTGCGTTTGATTTTTTCACATTTCTTTCTTGCTGCTTATTTTCCTGATTACAGCACCTCTTCAGAATAATCTACCCATTCTCCATGACTGTCATGAGCATTTCTTTCGAGTCACCTGTACTAAGGACCATCGTCAACAAACCTGCCACTTTTCGTAATTTGTAGGCTTCAATTTTTGGTCATGTTGCATAATTTGTCTCAATCGAAATTGCTTTTCAGTTAGATTTTTTTGCGTCACATAAATATTCAATAAAGTACAAAACGGATTCGAGCATGGTTTATCATCGCTCATACATTAACGAACTAGCTTCTTGTTTCTTGCAAACTTTGCATGACTTACATTATAGCTCTTTTCTTAATTCCAATTTTTTATTCCTGTTTTAGTTAACCTCATTTGGACTTAGGACCGTAGAAATTTTAAAATGGATGACGTGGAGAAATGGAGACCATTCAAGCGATCTTATCACTAAATTGCCATGTCCTATTTATAAAATAGGAGTTTTTATGGAATTCGAAACTCAGTAGTATTGGGCAACAAAAGCTAGTTAATTTGTAGGAAATTTGTTTCAAACTGTAATTTTAATAACTTAACATTAGAAATTTATATCAATTATGACTAAGGACCAATATTATCTTCGTAGTGTCAAGTTTCATTGAAATCATTAATTGATCAATTGTGTTAGTCCTATTTGAATGTTGATATTCTATCCCTTCGGGTACCAGTTGTTATAGAAGTTTTTTTGGAGGCATTTTTCAATCCTACCACTATGGCGCCAATTGCTATAGGCCTATTTAGGTTGTTGTGTCTTGATCCTGCGGTTGCGCCATTTTTACGTGTTATTTTGTTTCCAAGTAAGCGAGGTCGACATGGATTTTTTTCGTGATAGGTATTTCAAAAATGTGTGCAACACAGCACACTCTGTTCGTATCCTCATTATCATATTTTTATCTTCGTCATTGTGACCCTTTTCTTGTCACTCCAATATTTCATTAATTATTCACAAGATAGATAAGTCATCCGTAGTCTGTATCAAGTTCATCCTAAAATGTGATTCATAATATATGTTCAATCTTTAAAGTTCAATAGGTAGCGCGATTTTAATCAACTTCAATAACATCAACGACAAGTGGCGACTCCATCCGTAACGGGGAAGAAAGACGACGAACCACATCGAGGGTTTATCGCCTGAAAGGAAAAAAATCCTGAATTACTTAGCCCATCAAAAATAAACCTACCACAACAAATGAACCTAATACATCAAAGATAACCTATGATATCAAAGATAATTCTGCGCATCAAAGATAATACTACGCATGAAAGAGAATCTTACGCATTAATTAGAGGTGAGAATAGGGTTCATCTGAATGTCAGTAAATAATGACACTTATTTTGCTTGTGGGTTCTTGGTTGGCGATTGGAACGGGAACTTTAACAACGTTTATACGTCACTTAAATCTTTACGTATATAAAATAATAACAAAGGAATTTTATCAAGAAAGTTCCTGGCCATGATCGGAGGGCTGGCAGGGGCAGTAGCGTAACCTTCACCAATCACGATCGCACTCGGCGAGTCGGGCTTCTTCATGTGAGTACATAGCATTTACCGCACCGAACTGTTTTGTGGCGGTTGTAATCGAGCCTCTCAAGCAAGCAACGTCGTTCGATGATAACACGTTGAAGTCATCTTCTTAATAGATACGTTGATTATTACTTGATTGAATGGCTATTAACATCTTTCCTGAGAAATAGAATCCAATAATGACACAAGATTATTAAATAACGTCTCCTAGCGCCGACATCTGGCTTCTTCTAGGAGTGTTTTTTTTTTGTTTCGGATTCGTTGGATGGTGGGATTTGATGCTGGTGCAGGCCCCAGAACTTGAACGTTGAGTATGAGTCATAGCACCCTCTGCTGCTTCATTTGAACATGATGGTTTTGGTCGGATACGTAGAGTGTTATGAGATGACTGTAACATTTTAATTCGGAATAAATGAACAAATAGTGATGAATAATCCCCTCAGAGAGAAAACTATTGTATCGTGAGGCATTAGCACTTCCAGAGAAAAAATGTAAGGTTCAGAGCTTATAGATAGGTTTTTGGTTGAAATTAATTTTTTGTTTTGTTAAGGACTGGTTTTTTTGGTTCACTGATGTCCTGTTCTTCAGCACCGCTGACTTTCTTCTTCAACTTTTATCTTGTACCCTAACCTTCCATCTCAACTTGATGTCTCTATGCGCATTGGATACTGTGCAGGAATCTACCTTGTGCATAGATTCCGCGTTGCCTTAACTCCGTACTAAATGGGGCCTTCATCCTTCCTATTTTAACAGATCTTAGTTGTGGTAAGGGAGCCTGAACTAACTTACAATCAATCAATCAGTGATGAATTATCGGAGCAGTTTAAGCACTGCTTCTATTAATACAGCGACGCGATTTCCATTGGCGAGTCCTGTGTAATTAGTATCATTGGACTTAAGTTATCCTATTATTGAAGGCATTCCAAATCGCCTCATCCGCCGTATCTCGTCTTAGAGGACACAGTGTGTCTAAACTCCACGAGGACTCTTCAACTTCAAAAAATGGCCGGAGGAGAGGTGTTCTGACGCGGCTCTCAGGAACTCGGGAGGAGAGCCTCGGTGTTCTGAGCGTTGCTGCGCTGGGTGATCGTGACTTCTTTAAGATTTCCTTCGTAAAGTAGAGTTTGCAGAGTATTGGAAAATTTCACTTTTGGTTCGAAAATATTTCAATCGATTTGTTCTGAAGGCTGAATCCGTTCTGAGGTACATGGGCTAAGGGATGACCAGCGACCTAACTCGGGGCCTGTCTTGGCAGACCGGGAGGCAGCGACGTCACACCTCTGAACTTTCTGTTCTGTTCACCGGGCGTTTATCGTGTTTTTTGCACCAAGTTTATCGGAATATTTTTTTTTAGAGTGACAACTTATGTGTTCAATTTTTGTTGCCCAAGTGCTTTTTAACGTCATAAATGTGTTTTAAATTACTCCAGTTTGATAATTCTGATTAAAAAAATTCTCCTTGCGTATATTTGAAAGTACAATATACTACAGGTGTAGACGCGCGTCAGGCTGACGTGCGTTCTGAAGTCGTGGATCATCTAGAATGCCTGCGCTGTGGTGAAACGAGTCGCGGGGCTGGCGGGTCTTGTTTAAATAATTTTCTGGGATGGACTAGCGGGGATAGTTGTCCACCATATCCTGATGACATCTCTAGTTTCTGGGGATATGAGAGATTCTTGAGCTCTACGCGGTTATGACTGCTTACAGTGTGCCTCCATCTCTGTGCATTACAGTAATAAAACTAAACTCGGCGAAATGAGCAATGCTTATCGTAGGACTCTACCGTTGATTCGCCATCACGCTGCGTCTCCTCCTTTTTACTTGTCATGAAGAGGCTTCGGCTTTCAGCCTGCTTCGAGTACAGTATCGTGATTTTAGTAGCCCTCACTTCATCGTCCCATGGCGGATGGAGAGTACATGGCCCTTTTTTGTTTCAAGAAGAAAATGTGAAGTCGTTAATTGAAGGTTAGATAGGCCTTCTTTTGTTGAAGTAGAACAGGGTTTTGTTGCGGACAATATTTTTTCGGTTCACTACTTTCTTGCTTGCTTTAGCACGTATTTCTTTCTTATTCAACTTTTATCTGGTTTCATGAACTTTTTTCTCAATTTACTATTTTTACGTACCTTGTGCATTGATTTTGCGTTACTTTAACTCTTTTCTAAATGGTGCCTTCCTCCTTCCTAGTTTTGAAACGCCTTTGTTGCGGTTGGGGATGCTCGATCTAACGCCTAACGCTGTAGTATCTGTTTTGCCAATCCGGTGCCTCTTGAATTTCCAAATTTGGTGGTTTAACAACATTGCAAGCCTTATATCGGTCTCACGACTGACAATTAGAATGGTTAGGTAGAGTTTAACTTTCACTTTGAATGTCCAGTAGTGCTTCGGAGCTGATCTTTTTTGTGTGAAAATATTGGTTGAACTCTGACGTATGTACGATTCTAAAGGTGTTGAATATAACTCAAATCTAAAAATTACGGTATTTCTACCCATTCAGTAAGCCATGAGTGTTCGATAACACGTTCTTAGAAAAGGACTTTGTCGAGTAACAAAGTTTCAACAATACCTGCATAGTTTACGATTATGCTGTTTTCTGGGTTAACTATTTTGCATCTATGATGGTTCATGGGATTTTTAGAATTAAACTCGATGTTTTCCGCCAAGCATGCGTAGATTTACTTTATTGCATGAATTCTACGCCGGATAATTAGGAATAACATTGGTGAACTGCGGTTATTGTCTTGGAAAGAAGAATTCAACTGGTTAATCATTGACTTTCTTTTTAAATACTGTGTAACTATAATTTGCCTGTGATTTCTATGAAAGATTTTTTTTTCTCGATAATTCACTCTCTTCATGGTCGTGTTTCTCAGAATAAAATTTAAGAAACTATTAGTTGTAACGGTCAATTTTTATTTATTATTATTACTTAGCACCGAGAAAAATTGACAATCAATCTATACGAAGAAAAATTGAGCGGCACTAATGTCAAGTTCTGTGATAGGATTATTTGGATTTAAGTATGCATTCTTACCCTTGTGTGCTGAAGAATGTCGTCAGTCTTAACGCTATCACACGCTCATGCAGTTGTGTTTATTATGTAACTTTCGTTTTTATGGAAGTAATCTTCAAAGTGGACAATGAAAAATGTAATATTTAAAAATCCTTTTATTATAGAGTAGAAAGAAACGTATGCATGTAAGAGTAAGTGCTCATGTCGAGGGCGATCATACATTAAATTACTAGAAGATGACGGTGAAAGAAGAGTTGAGAATGTCCGAATAGTAAAACTGATCCTATTTTTTTAGTAAAGTATGAACTAGGAGTAAAAACTTGAACCGTGTTAGTTAAGAGCTTCAGCATGCCAACTTGTCAGGACGCGGAGAGCTGAGTTTTTACATTGTTTGGTCCCAAGGACAATAATGACTTAACGATGGAGATGACATAAAAGATTCTTCTGAATGTTAATGGATCTTGAGGTCTGTGGCACGTAAGAAAAAATGACTCGAGTTTTTCCTGTTAATGACGAAATGTTTGCGTTCCAAGTTAGTGTAAATTTGGATTTTGCTACTCTAATCTAATACAATTGTAGAGAATTTACCAAGTTTATGTTTCAACTATTTTTCATTCCAAAGTCAGAAATATATATATTTTTCATTATGATTTCTTCGGGATACTATCTTTTCATCGCTACTTTTTTAAAAATATTTTTATATGCGTGTATGAATATTCAAACACCAACCCCTAAGGATGGATACAACTATTGTATTCATGAAAATGTTTCCATAAAATGTTTCCTATTGCCTCAGTAGCTGGTGAGTATTTCATTTCTTGAATTACTGTTAGTGCTATAGTAGTCGTCAGCTATTGAATCTTATTTTTATTAGTCACATCTTTCTATTTGTTTGGTCTGGACGGCTTCACCGACTTGAGTGAGCTCGTCATGCTCGTGAAGTAGTGACGGTCGAATCGTGTTTAAATTAAAGGCATGATGTGCGCTTATGAGACCACTGTTACGCGTCAGCAATGTATAAAGCGGTACAGTCAGGTGATGAAAAGCTATAAGTGTGGGAGTGTTGGACTAATGATTACGAGATTAATCAAATCGGTGATAAGAAAAAAGTTGAACTGGAAACGTCTGACTAACAAGTTAGTTATTTTTATGTTGACTTGCTGTTCTTGTCCTCTGAAGCAAAAGAAATTGATCGTTCATGAGAGTGCGGCGGTAAATGTAGAACACAATTGCTGGGGGTAACTCCCGAATGAAATGTGTGATGTACGGATTGTTTGACGAGTTTCTAAATTTATATAAGACTGTGGTTGATTGTGAGAGGCATCGGAAATGTGCGGTGACTCTGAGTACTGTATCGATAAGAAAATGATTGAACGTTTTTCCTGATACCCGAGGGAAATTGAAGTTTACAACTGTTAGGTTCAAGAGTTGGAAGTGAAAGAAGAAACGACAAGTATAACAGGACAGTTATTGAAGTAATTTACTTTATATCACGCTGATCAAACGAACGATTGAATATAGCCTTGGTGATGTGATAAGTGCGAGTACGGTGTGCTCTCCAGTATTTGACTGGACTCGAAGTGCAGCAGTTAACCAATGATCTCCAACATTAAAATGGCTCAGCACCTGAAATGGAAGAAATGAAAGGTTAATGCAATTCAAGTGGACCGAAGTATTTCTGACACTTTCTTCGATAGAAATATAAGAGAAAGGCTTCTATTCGAATAAAAGAGAGAAACTACTGGGAAGAGGTAACAGAAGTACGCTTTACTAGTTATACCAGGCCTGCAAAGCACTGATGCTAAATTCTTCTGATTCGTGTTTTGAATAAACTTTCAATGTTTGTCTTGTTTACAGCAAATAGCATGAATACTCTGACGTGTAACCAACATTCTCACTCTAGTTGCTCGTGTGTTTTAGGATGTTTTATAATCTGAGGAGTTAGATACTCAAAACTCTCGTGGAACTCCAGAGAAATGGAATGCTGATAAGATGTTTGGTCTCCCAATGGGGGAGGTCCCCGGCTCTTTTTTAGGTAGGCTCTTTTTTGTTGAAATGCAATAGGTTTTTTTTTTTGTGATAGACCATCTTTTTTCCAACATTTTCAACTTAATCACATTTGGTTTTGTTTGTGATCTAGATAAGATATTGATTTAATTAATTAATTAATTTTTGTTCATTAAATTTCACCTAATGAAGAGTTGTTGTTTAACTGCGTACATTGTGCCTGTTTCGGGTACGAGTAATGCTGGTCTGTATGGTGTGCGTCTGAGCTTGAGCTAAGCTTGCCGCGCTCCAGCTGTACACCTGATACATCCCGTGCTCCCACTAGCAATTGTAACCTGTCTAACGTTGCTCGTGCAGGAGCTGAGCGCTGCACAGGACCGGCTGAGCGGCCGCCGCGGCGCGTCTACACAGAGCGTGCTGGAGGCCGTGGCCGCGCTGCAGGCGCTGGTGCAGGGGCTGTGTGAGGCGCGTCTCGACGTCGTCTCGCGCAGCTACGAGCGGCGCATCGGGGACTTGTCCCGGCTGGTCAGTGCAGGGGCGCACCTCTCTCTTCCCGCCTGTGTGTGTGGGGGCCCGGTGCAGGTTATGCTCATGTACGACTGTATTTAATGGGTCGCCTCGCAGAATACCTCGCGTATCTGCGACATATGTAAAAATAAAGATCTTGGTTGGATGGTGCTTAGCCTCTTGAAGTTTTTATAAAATTACTTAATACATTCTGCACCGAAGCAATATTTTAATAGAATGGAAATCGACTGCACGTGTAGTTTCTTGAGCTGATTTTCACTAGTTTTTGTGCGATTGAATCCATTAATTTAAGGCATCTCCTACGAAGGTGGGAATTAGCATACGTAGTAAAGCAATTGGAAATTTTAGTGTTAATTGAAATTTAGAATTTTTAGTGTTTTAAAATTGGTTGTTCAAATGCCTTTACATCATGCGATAATTTTTTTGGGGATTTACTAAAAATTTTACACCTAATTTTTTTATGCATATCACAGTCGTTAATTTGATTGCTTCTCCAAATCTTCATTGTCTGCTGATAGTATTGGCCATGTGGTTCACTGGAAAGAAAACCTGAGTTTGGTTAACCCTATTTTCAATATCAGTCATTGTCGGAATACTGACGAGATCCACGCGTTAAATTTTTTTACTGGACTCTCCGAAGAATGAACAACACGTATAAAACTTTCACAGGTCCATGCAGTAGATTTTTTTCTCACTGTTTTGCTCGCTGGTCTATCCTCGAGCCGATGCGGTGTCGTAGCACTTCCGTTCAAAACTGAACTGTCACAAACTTCAGCAATGTTGCTAGCGGGAATCGGTTTCAAAGACCATTTTAAAATGAGTTCCGGCTTTTACGACATTTCCTTTGCAACGCGAGCGTGTTCAGCATTTCTGAAAATGTGCGTTTTCTGTTTCAAAAAGTTCATTCTAAATGTCACTACTTTGAGAGTGTTGGGTTTTAATCGCGCGAGGAGCTTCGTTGTTATTTCCTGCGCTCGTAAGTTCCTGTGTGGAGTTTAGGCGGCAGAAATGTGTTGTGAGCTCTGCTGAGTTTTATATGACTTTTGGACCCGGTACACTCACTCTGTCATGAGCTAGCGACCTACAGGCGTTGTAATGCTGGCGTGGAGGCGAAATCCATGGAATTTTACCAGCCAACCAAACATGATGAATTAATCGGCAAAGGCCATGCCTTCCGTTGTTCCATCGCAACACATTTGATAATTTTCTATTCGCGTGATATTTGTGTGAGGCGAACTCTTTATGATGACACCAATACTGTCGTTCGATTGACCTTTCCAATCCAACGTTTTCACCTTTCAAAAGCACACTATGTTATGTTGCTCACCTTCACAACGCCAGACTGGTGACCAGTTGAGCTTGCGATGTAACGACTGTAAGATTGCCATGCCGGGGAATACGAAGAGTAAGACGAAGCGCTGCTTTTTTCACACATTAGTTCTATCGTGTTTTTGAAAAGTCACGTCAGTGCATTCAAGCGCCAGTCGCTCTATTTATCTATTAGCGTGTAGAACTGCTATCATCATTGCCAGGCCCTAGACGTGTCACCGAAATGAAATTACTGAAAATGAATAAAAACTAATTCCCGTGCCGGGAATCGAACCCGGGCCTCGCGGGTGAGAGCCGCGTATCCTAGCCACTAGACCACACGGGATGTATCATGGAGCTAATGCATTTTCAGTTGCGTTAGTCGTATACCCACAATACCATTTAATTCATTTTGTGTTGGATTATTTTGAATTATTTGTTTTATCTTAGTATTATTATTCGGCTATTTATATAAGTACTGTGCAATAAGCGCTATGTGCCACTCAGGAGGATACAGCAGAGTATATTTGGGAATCAGTGCTCTCTGAGGTAAAATATGAGGTCCCGAGATGAGAGTTAGGTAGGCCCCTAGTTTTACTGAAATTAAATGTTTATTTTTGCTTTGTTTTGTTAAGGACCATCTTTTTTTTTGGTTCACTGTTGTTTTGTTTTTCAGTACCTCTGACTTACTTTTCTAATTTCTCAACTTCACGAAACAATTGAAGTTCATCACGTGATAATTTGCGAAGAAATTCACTCAACATTTCTTTATTGGAACACTCTCAATAGTTAGAATGTACTACCTATGAAGTCTATAAAACGCGACGTTTCGTTGTACAAACATTATCATCAGGGTGAAAATATACAGAAAAATTGATCAGTCACATTGGTAAAATGCAAATCTAATACCTAAGCTATATGAGACTAGTATGGAAGTTGAAATCACAGCACAAAAATATTTTATGAATGACTAGATATAAAGTTTGTACAACAAAAGTATGTATACACGAGATCAGGTACAGTAATAGTATTGCACACTATAGATGCTCATTGGACAAGCGATAGAGGCGAAATGACCGTACGTTCAGTTGCCTCGGACTTCTAAGCTGCGGTTTTAGTAAATGTTTTCTGTATATTTTCAGCCTGATGATGATGTTTGTACATCGAAACGTTGCGTTTTATAGACTTCATAGGTAGTACATTTCAACTATTGACAATGTTCCAATAAAGAAATGTTGAGTGAATTTCTTCGTAATTTATCACGTGATGAACTTCAACTACCTCTGACTTACTTCTTCAACTTCAACCTTGTTTCATAACCTTCCTTCACAACTGATCGTTTGTTTCTGTGCGCACGGGAAAACGTGAGAAAACTCACCTTGTGCATAGATTTCGCGTTCTCTTAACTCCATTCTAAATGATGCCTTCACCTTTCCTCTCTTTGAACATCTTTGTTGTGGTAAGGGAGGCTAAAACTAATTTGTAATTACTAAGCCAAGCGCTTTGTCGCCAAAGTGCTCAACACTCTGAGGATTCTGCACATGGGCATAAAATTGAACTGTGAACAGTTCATCAGTGAGGATGGAATTACTTGTGCCATGGTGCAAAAAGCGCCTTCATGCTGGGGTTTCTCTCACGCTCTTTTGCCCACTTGCGTATGGAACTGATATTGTGCGCACTGTTCATCGGAACGTGTTCAACGCGTGATTTCTTCACTAATTGAAGTAGTTGACCCGAATGTGAACATGGAATATCATGCGCTCGTTTTACCGCCTCACAACCACGGTATTAAATCTGCCGCTTGAATTATGAGCTGCACGCACGACCAGCTCAGTTTCATTGAGGGGTTTCAAAAGTAATTGACGAGTCTCTTTAATCATACTTGCCAATTGTAATGATGGTACAACCAGTATTTGTTTGTGAAAATCATTCTGTAGCAAGTATGTTTGATCATTCTGATAGCGATCGGGAACAAGTGGCGTGTAAGAAGGTGTTCAAACTTAGAGTTGGCTCCGTAGAGCTGGAAGATATTATTCACAGAACTCACCGCATTTTGCACTTCACTTATCGTGGAGATGGTCTAAGTTCGAGTGATGGCTCAGTTCTGTGCGTTTCGTAGTGGTGTTGTACAGTGACAGGCGCGGTAATCTAAGAGCTTTTGGTCGAGCACCTGCCTTAGTGGAGATAAGACGCGCGATATTTTATGGTGCCGATATTGTAACCTCTGGCAAGGCTAAAATATCTGCAGCATGGGCAATTTCACACAAATACGAGTCTCTTGTTCTTTAACATGTTATTTGTAGCGATGGAGTTCAAGTTATGGAATTTAAGTTTCGTCTTATTTCAAATACCGAACTAATTTACATTCGTCAAATGCAGATCGATATGTTAGGTATTGATGTGGTAACTTTGCATAATTTTTTATTATTATCGTGCTTAGAACGTTCGTAGTAGGTGAACTCTTTTGTGGCAGCTCATCTGATTTTAGCCTGCTGCATTAGCTCACCGTATTTCTTTCTTGTTTTCCTGCTCGTCTTCGATAGCTTGTGTGCTCGTGTCTGTCACGAGATGTTCATCCCTTGCAAATTTTTATTAACGAGAGAATCTTAAATTGAAGAAATTGCATACTTCCACGCAAACACATAAATGATAACGCAATTTGTGAAAGTATAACATAAATACAGCATTGACACAATACCCTACAATGAGCCTGCAAAATTAAAATTACCATGAGTACTTACCAAGTTTGGGGGACAAACAGACTAACATCTCCATGAGCTGCTGTTCTAAATGGCTTTTCTGTCATTGAACCAGGATCCGTTCGCTGAATATGCTTGGGACATGACAAGATTGAGAAACTGCGACACTACTGACACACAATAGGGTCCTATTACGCGATTGCCATGCAGAGAATACGCTTGAGCTCACATTGCTTCAAGTTCTTGGCGTAAAAATATTCCAGGTAGACATTAACTACAGAGACTCGAACGTGCGACCACTCAGCAATGTAGATTGGGAAGAAAAAAATCAATGAATCGACGAGACAAATATGAATCAGGATGTGTTCTTTATTTGACTTATCTGTTGAGCAGGAAAATAAAAGTGAAAAAGATTGAGGTTCCTCTGTACATGCGGGGCTGTTACGAACCACCCACTCACGGGCGCGATCCCATTACTGCTCAACACGGGTGCTTTTGGCTGCTGGGTTTCCCCCCTGGCCCGTTACACACCTCCTTAGACAACCTGGTAACCCATGGCTACCCACGGGCTCCCATATTGATGCCGAGCTTAATGCGGACACCCACTCAACATGGGAAGACCCGCAACAGAACTCCCCACCGCAAGCCGTTCCTCAACCAAGCCTCCAAGTAGCTGGATTACAGGACCCCGCCACGAATCCCGGCGACAGAACATCACGCAAACTGCGACCAAATCAAACAGAAATTGTCGGAGAGTCTGGCCAAGCGTCCTTGTTATAGGCGCGGCGTGAATTAAATTCTAGTCCTTGTGCACTTCAGAGTTCCATTTTATAGATCTAGAATGAAACCTGCGCATATTAGAAACCATTTTAATTGTAAAAATCGCATTGTCTTTTCTTATAAAAAGTTATTTAGGGTTAGAATGTACACAGCTCGCTGGGCTAAAAAGTTCATGCGATTCTTAGCTCAATAAAGTAAAATCGGGATTTGGGGAGCAATGCATGAACTAGGGTTTCATTTTTCCCTCTTTTTCTCGTGTACAATTCATGATAATTTTGGGTCCATGAGGGCCATGAATCAAGAAATAAGTTCAGCGTCGGAGTGAGTATCGAACTTGTCTTATCACTACTGTCCGAAGAGCACGCAATATTCCACGCGGAAGATGTGCATCAGCGTATACTCGATGTATATAAAGTACCATAAAATTAGCGGCGTTTTGCGGTCTGGCAAAAGTTGTCATGTTGCCGCTGAGCGGCTGTGCCATGACGGTATATGTGTTGTCCATCCTTGTCAAGGGGAGTGCTAACCTTCTCTCCTTTCTTACAACACGTCCTCAATTGTGGTGCGACGCCTGCAAAACTTGCGCTCGGAGCAGCTATTTTTCTTCGAAATTTTGTTTTAAATATTACTTCAACCCTTTGACGTCCGTATTTTGTACTTATATTACCGTTTTCACAACCACCGTTAAACTGGCACCGGCATCATGTAGTAACCAACATCACAACGAGGAAGTGACAATGAACTTCGAAGAATGCATTAGGACACAAATTTCTCAAAGATTAAAATATATTAGAACTGTTAATTAAAATGGATTTCGATATCCACTTTGACGGTAAAAGGTAGAATTGAATACATACGTAGTTGAAATAGCTGAATTCTCTCAAGTGACCGACCATTCGACATAGCGTGTAGAGTTAGCGGGGTTTCGCTTCATCCATTGTAAGGTAGAGAATTTCATTTTCTGAAAAGTCTTGTTTGCTCGGTATTATAGTGCATGATAGGCAAGTAAAGTGTAAATGTGAAAGCAATGCTGGAACAGTGACCATTCGAGTCAAATGTATGTGACGAATGACAGGTATTGCGGTCCCATGCAAGCGATGATGAATGCAGGCCTATATTTCTCACCATCGCAGAGCAGAAGATTATACTAGATTATAATTTGCTATAAAGTATTTCATATTTCTATTCTAATAGCGGAAACAGCTAAACTGAAACATCCTAAACTCTTGATGCCGTTATTATTGCTAATGAAACTAATGGTGTTCGGTCAATATTTAGGGGGGGACTCGTACAGAGTAAATATCTTCGTTAGAGTGAGGTCTTCCCTGCATGTTTTGACAAGTTCATTATGGCCATATTTCCTAACATCGTTTTTTAACTAGGGAATCTTACCAACACAGGAAGCTTTGAAAGAATACTTTGGAGCCGCACGCTGAGTGATCAGATCTGTGGAACTTACGTCCGTCGCCTTCGTAGATGGAATAAAAATTTTGTGCTGTTTCTAAATTACACAGTAAAGTGTTTAGCGCGATCGCTCATCAAATATTCTTTATATTAATGATGATATAATATTCTCCGCCTGTCATATCTTTGTAGTTGCTGTTGCATTGAACTAGTGAATGGAATGGAGTTTAATTTCAAGAGATCATATTCTACAGAACAAGGCTCAACGGTTAAAAACCGTGTTGTATTGCATTGTTAAGGTATAAAAGCGCTTGGAACAACAAATTAATGGTATTCGCAAAATTGTTATTCTTTAGCAGTCGTCGATTGCACATAATTGTTCATGCACAATAGTTCAAATTGGTTGTCTGTTCTGCAAGGTTTCGAAAATAGCGTAGTCAAGGAGCGCTGGGTATCCGTATTGTGCGCGAGTGCTCAGACGTTCTAAACCGACCGCGGCATCGTGTTCAGCTTGATACTCTGGCTTCCCTTCAGAACGCATAAATCTTTCGCCTTTTACTAAAGATTTCCGTGGAGGGGAGCAACGCAATGAGTCTCTCATAATTTGTTTTAGGCTTGCTTAGCGAGCCACACAAATCCAAACTGATCAACTCTCTTCACCCTCAATCGTAACTGGTTTTCTTCAACTTACAAGTAAGAACCAGAGGAAGTATGTCTGTGATAAGTTTGTAAAAGATCGTCTGAGTATTTGATTTGTTTCTTATTAGGTGTGTTATTTTATTGAACTAATTATTCTACTGTTGAGAATATGGAGACGTCTTCGAAATGGCGCATAGTACTTTTGTATTTCTAACATACTTAAATAGTGCAAGTTTCAAGTCAATTTTGCCTTCATTAAAGTGGCGCCTTCGACAATAAACGACCAAGACTGATCAGGGCACTCAGCACGGAGAAGTGTTGCTGAAATATCTTGCTCACCTCCTGGGACTCTCGGCGCTTTTGCTTTAGCTTAGATATTGTAGCTTCTTGACGAGGCAAAGTTACGAACATGTAAAACTTTATTCTAAGAACATTGTAAAGCGAGGAAAGTTCAAAAAATTTTTTTGCTGCAATTTATAAATATTGAAATTTCTTTGGTAGTTTAACGATTTTGCAACAGAGGTCAAGACAAATTTACAATGACGATACGAGTCATATACTTTAATAATTAAAGTTTCCTCACGAAATATAACTTTTTGAAGCGTAAGCGTGATGTTCACATCCAAATATTCCAGATTATATTGGTTGATAGCTCCTTGTCCGCCATGTTTAATATTTGATTTGAAGCCTGGCCTCTTTATCGTGAGGGAAATATTTTTGTTTAGGTAATGAGAAGGTAATTAAATAGTACTGTAACCCGTGGATGCACGATATTATTTCAAACAAACTCACACCGTGGGGTCAACTTGATCCCTACCTTTATATTAAAGTAACCAAGCACACGGGGGCTAACCAGTTTGTTGTTTGGGAAAATGTATAGTTAAACGTATTATTTAATCGAGTTGTGTGTGCCACTTTCTTTTTATAAAAAGGCGCAATGTTACAAATAGCTTCATAGTATTTGCGTGTTTTATTTTAGTGTGGCGTTGAACAGACGATTTTCTTTTATATTAGGAAGAATTTTAGACTGAGGGATTTATTTAAAGGCCTAAATTCATCGCATGGTTTTTCTAATGTGTAGGTGTTGGTTGATATCTTGTTAGAAATTCGTACCGATAATTCTCCCGAATATTATATAAGAAATTAAAAAATCATTCGTTGTTGGAGGTTAAATATTTCTCTTTATTTCCTTTCTGCGTAAACAACTGCTATATCGTGAGATCCTGTGGATTGTATCTAGCACTCCCAGGGGGAAAATGTGTGAGGGAAGAGTTAGGTAGGCCTTCTGTTTGTTAACATAAATTGTTTTTTGTTATGTTAAAGATCATCTTTTTTAAGTTCACTGCTGTCCTGTTTTTCAGCACCTACTACTTCTTCGATTTTTATCTTGTTTTATAAACTTCTTTCTCAACTTACTGTTTCTATGCCGCTTTTGCATGGTGCACGTTTCCATATCTCTATATTAAATGGTTCCTTTCTCTCTTCGGAGCCTTTTTTTTTTTTTTA
>JACJUY010002209.1:62438-84200 GCA_014220935.1 Platorchestia sp. MABIK
AAAAAAGGACGCAATCTTAAAACTATTTCTATAAAACACTCTGACGTCGACCGTTGTAAAAAACCTACTAACCAACGATGATGGAATTTTAATTCCGAAACGTTTGCAATAAATGTAATGTTCGTTTTTACTCTGGTTCTTCTTTTTATTCTACGAATAAGATTCTCGAAGAATCGCCCTATTGGAAATATGATTCACTAAATAATCATATAACTCCTATGGGGACAATGCGAGGTCTTAATTATGTATTGCTAAGAATAAATAGTGGTATAGAGTTGTGGAATCGTTCATTGTTCGGTAAATCTAAAAATGAATAAATAAATGAATGAAATAAAAAATCCTGTATTTTACAGAAGTTTCTGAAATCCCCATTCTTCTTAAATTGTATCAGGGCAGTTTTTAGGTGTTTTCCAAATAAATGATCCAGAAGATGGCAAAATAAGCCGCAAGAAACTGTGGAAAAATAAAATTTAACCATGAACTCAACCGTAAGTAAATAATTTTAGGATATCCAGAAAATGTCTGAACAATGTCGAATTTATTTCAGTTATGGGACAACAAGGAAATTGCTTTGTTGCCTGTCATTTTCGAACTGAGAGAGACTTCTCTACCAATAGCAGAACCACTTACAAAACCTCGCTGATAACTGTTCATATTTTGTCACATTCATTACTTTTCTCTGTTCTTAAAATGGTTGTAACTCATAAAGGTTATTATTTAGGAGAGATTTTTTCCCGCAATAGAGCGGAAATTTAATTTAAATCACAGATGTGTTAGAGTTAATTACAATTTCTCTGTGATAAGTTTTAGGAATATTTTCAAGGAAACTCAGCAGAAAGTCGTTAAAAAAGTAAATGGAATAAGTGAAATCAATTTTCCCTGCGTTATACAAAATCCAGTTCATTGATAATTCCGTAGAATTTTTCTACGTGCATGAATATTCCTTTAATGTAGTATTTCAGGTTCACATTTGTGGAGTCACCGATACCTAAATGCCTACCGGTGCTTGTGCTCAGTAGCCAACAGCCGGGGGTAGTGAGACTCTCGTCAGGTGCTCTGGCTTCCCTTCAGAACGCATAAATCTTTCGCCTTTTACTAAAGATTTCCGTGGAGGGGAGCAACTCAATGAGTCTTCTACAATTTGTTTGAGGCTTGCTTGGCAAGCCGTGTAAGCTTATATACATTATGTATTATTCATTTCTTAACTGAGTACATGTTTAGTGTTGATGAAATTGTTGCGACTTGAATGTTAGAGGTATTTACTTCTGTGGTCTTGCCGCATTGCTCGCCGAGTCTATCCTTGTGCTACAGGTACTGGCCCCCTCGTGGGAATACTCTTCTATAGGTAGTTCTTCGGGACTTCAATCTCACTTTGTTAACACGTTAACTGCGATGGGTTAAACTGAAGTTCAATATTTAATTCAAATTCAAAGTCAATTGTGATAATCAACTTTGTAAACAGCAAACATTTACTGCATCGGACGGTTATTTAGCTTTCATTAAGTATTATTTAAAAAATGAGCTCGTGACTGCAGGGGGATCAGCAGCACTATGAAAATCAACTAAGTGACCACTGGTGGGTCACTTAGCTGGAAATGTGTTAATTTCAGTTTTCCTATCTTCATTGTTTTTACTTTATAGTCTCACCGTTACTGTTTTCATGCATAAAATTTTAAACATTCGATAGTTCACATAGAAATTTGAGAATTGAGCTGCATTATTCTTTCCTTAAGGCCAAATTGTAGAATTCAAAAGATGTAAATGGATAAGCTAGGTCTGAAAAGGTCAATTTATCAGGATTCATTGACAGTTGCTGATTAACAGGCAATGTGGTAAAGTACGGGTTTAATCGTAACCATGTTATAGGGAATGAATACGAATTTCACGTCGTACTATTATGGGACAAATCTTGCCTCATAACCTACGGCTCACGCGCTCAATATTGGAGAAATTGATGATGTTGATGTAAATTTTACAGAGCGAAAAGAACGGGAGTAAGCAACCGTTGCGCCAGTACTTCAAACTCGATGTGATGATGGGCGCTGAAGAATTCGTGTTCCTGACGAGTTTCGACTCGCCTCATCACTTCCACGTCCTGCTGGACGGCGTCTCGAACTCGGAGCAGCTGGAGCTGCTGCATGACTCCCTGCAGGACTTCTACGCCTCGCACGCCTCCTCCACTGACTGGCTCGTTTTCTTGCCTAAAATTGGTAATGATGTAATGATGGATTGACGCTTCTTGGTGTACGAGTGCATTTGCGCAACACTAAAGTAGATATGTTGCTTATCTAGGTTAGCTCTCATTACTCCTGAGGTACTCCGTTTGTCTATTCACAGGCTTATCTTTTCTTGTTTTTATTCTTCATTTTGTTTAAATCAAAATTTTGAATTAACGTAGCGCAGTTATTTTGAGTAGCATCTGTTTAGATAGTTTTTAGCTGTCCTGTTATACGCGGTGTTTTTTTTATTAGGCGAGTATCCACGTAAGTTCAGTGGCCTCTAACCCAGAGATTTGTTTAGCTGCACAACGACGCTGACCTCAAGATGTGGTACACAATCTCGGATATTATGTTCTCTTCTGTGGATATTTCAAGTTCTGTCTGAACTTGTCACGAGATGGATATTTTTTAAATTGCTTTATCTCACTTCTGAATGTTCTTTCTTCGGAGGATGTTTTTATTGTCGAACCATAAATTTTTCTCATATCGCGCTCTTTCAATGGGCGTGGTATTAGCTGGTTGTAATTGTATTCACCAGTTTTGTGCACCAATTTTGTGTATTCACCAGTTTTGGTAGTGCTTCTGAGGCACTGTTTTCTCATCAAGACGGATGCAAAGATTCTTCACAAGCCAGCTGAAAGTGAGGGTCGTACTGTATTAAATTGTAACGAAATTAATCGATTGAACTTGAATCGGAACTTTTTCGTGAAGCAAACAGTCCGTGAAAATTTCATTAATTTTCAAAATGTTCAGCAACTTCGAGTGATGTTCAAATTTATGAGGAATACACAGTGGAGGTTGTCGATGTAACTCGACAATGTATGAAAGTAATTGAACGTTCCTTCCAGGGTAGGCGAGTCTGCTGGTTCTGTGTTTCCCATGCATTACATCCTGATACTTTGTACAAGCATTATTAATTTGGAAGTGATAACAATGAATTAATTTAGTTTCAGCCTAGTAACCTCACATTCTCGAAAATGAGACAATTGGTGTGTTTGCTGATATAATAAAATTTGTTCCACATGTTTGAATGTTGCTTGTATCAGATCAACATTCCAGGTTTACATTTGCGAAGTTACCGATAGCTAAACGCCTACCAGTGCTTGTGCTCAGTAGCCAACAGCCGGCGACAGTGAGACTCTCATCTGGGGCTCTGGCTTCCCTTCAGAACGCATAAATCTTTCGCCTTTTACTAAAGATTTCCGTGGAGGGGAGCAACTCAATGAGTCTTCTACAATTTGTTTGAGGCTTGCTTAGCAAGCCGTGTGAATTATCATGTGAGGAAATGTAAGAAATGGTTTTCTCTCCGCACAAATGTGGAATATCATAAAATTGTAGCATTGCGAATAGTAGTTACATATGATCTGTCAAATAACTTCCCGAGTCCTCTTCAGTGGGCAGAGGATTGGTAAAGGATACAGGTTGTTTGAGCTTGCCATCCTAAGCTGTGGGGGGACTGGCGTCCTGTGTGGGGATACTGTAGGGTAGCCTCGACCGTAGATGAGCTTCGAGACTTGTGTATTTTTTGCTCATTTCGCCTCTACCAGTTTTCAGATAATTATCGCCATCTCTTCTTTGTCTTTTCTTCCTTCCTAACATGCCGTCTCTATGCACAGGGGATCCTGTGTGGGAACACGCCTTGTGCATAGATTCTCCGTTTTCTCCTGTCCATACCTCTCAAAGGGACAGCCATTGTATCTATGGGAATTAGCATTCCCGGGAGAAAAATGTGAGGTCCCATACCGAAAGTTAGGTAGTGTTTCTTTAAATTGAAAAGAATTTATTAATTTGTTTTCTCTTGTTCACTGCTGTCCTGTTTTTCAGCATCTACTACTTGATTCAAATTTCATTTTTTTTCCTGAACGTCTCTCTTAACTTACCGTTTCTGTTCGCGGAGGGTTTTGTGTTGGAACGCACTTTGTGTATAGATTTTCTATTCCTTGAACTCCAAACTAGAAGGTTCCTTCTTCCTTCCCTTCAGTGGAACTTTTTCGTATTGGTTAGCGAGGCTAAAACTTATCAAATTTAATTCTAGAGTTCATACTACAAGTTCCCTTATCTTCACTTTCTTGAGATTGCCTTTGTTGTGGCTATGGAGTCTCAAACTAACTAGTATAATAATTGCTGAGTGATCTATCTGCTGAGTGTGAAGAGCGTTTCTGTTTACTAAATACTTTACACGCTGAACCTCTACTAGTGTACCAAGAATGGCATTTTATGCAATCAGCGTTTTCATGTAGGGATTTTATAAATATTTCTATATGAATTAGCTCGAAAAAAATCTACATATTATTAAGGGTGTCCATGTTTTTCCTTTAAAAAGTTTAAGCGAGTAACTTCTCTTGAACGTGATTATCAAATTAATTACAAAAATTCAACTTAGGTCGTTTTAAATTCAAAATTCAAAAATTGAGTAAAGCTTCAGTTCTATGCTGAAATGTACGTGTACATTTTCTCATCTGTGAAAATTGTCTTTGTTTCTAAATTTTCTGACCTCGTTACGAATAATTATTGCAATTAAGAAAGTCACCCGTCAGCGAACGCCTCTTCTCGCTTGTGCTCAGTGGCCAGAAGCCGGCAGTAGCGAGCCTCTCATCAGGCGCTCTGGCTTCCCTTCAGAACGCATAAATCTTTCGCCTTTTACTAAAGATTTCCGTGGAGGGGAGGAACTCAATGAGTCTTCTACAATTTGTTTGAGGCTCACTATGTGAGCTACTAATAATTATCTCGCGATTGACAACGTGACTGGAAAGTAGGCTATGGAAGCTCTTCGTGATTGAAAAAAATTTGGGTGTAAGAAATCTCGCTGTTCAATTTTTCTTGTCATTCTTTTAGCTGGGATAGATTATTTTCTTATACTTTTACACTACTCTGTATCATCTCCGCATTCTCATCTTTTCTACTCGAATCGAAAAATTATCTTTCAGATCTTCGTGCGCACAGAATAGAATTAAAATCGGTACTTATCTTTGGAACTATAACAAGATTTAGGTACCTTGCCGAGTGTTGAATCACTTGATATTGCAGAGAAGCGAGCAATAATTGGTTGTGCTTTAGTCTGCCTATAGTGTTTCATTTACAAAATCACGTGTTTAAACTGAGCCGAGCCCAAACCTCTCGAGTTGTGTCAAGGCATCTACTAAGACCAGGAACAGGAGGTAATATCTACGTCAGCACGATAGTTTCGATGGAGCGATCAATAAAGATGGATGAGTAGGAATGTGTTTTGTTTGGTTGAGGCGAAGCGTGCGTGGCGCGGTCGCCGGTGAACGGGCTGTGGTACCGGGCGCTGGTGCAGCAGCTGTGCCCGGCGGCGGAGGCCGGCCAGCACGTCGTGCTCGTCCTCTACGTGGACTCGGGGCGGCGGGAGCGCCTCCACTACGCGCAGCTCCGCAAAATAAAGGACTCCTTCATGACGCTGCCCGCCCAGGTTAATGCTTACGCTTATTTTCCTTCTTCTTGCGCGGACAATTTTGATCCCTTCTTCACGGTGGCTCACTCCTCTCTTGTAATTTTGTTGACATAACATTCAATTCATGGTGGAATTTTTGCTTATAAATCTTTTTGTATAGAAATTAATTGGTATAAAATAAACTTTTTAAGTCCACATGCAAGGTTTAAAGCATAACAGCACTCAAAAAAATTGAACAGTGTCAGGTAATAACGTATTGAGTGGAGAAACTTTGTAAGGAGTCTGAACCGGTAAGCATTTTTATTATGTGTTAATTAATGCCTACTGCATGTCCCATCCTGTATCACTGGCTCGCATGGGTAATTGCGATTGATTTTTCAAATGCGTTTAAATACTGAGGTGCCGTATGTTGTACTGTTTCATTGAATCATTTTTCGCTGCACTGAGAACTAGTCAAAAGTTGGTAATCTTTCGTTGTTGAACGCTCGAAACCGATTGTGCATTGTGCTCGAGAGTAAAGGCGGTATTTTCGAGCTGTGACGCCTAGGCGTGTTGCAGGCGATCGTGTGCAGGCTGGCCAACACCCAGCCTCTGAACGCCCTAGGCCCGGATGACGACAGCGGCGATCCATCGTTTTGGAACAGCGAGGCTAAGGAGCTTGTCGATTCTTTTATCGAAACGCTCACCGAGAGACGGTCCTTCAGTGTGAGTTTCTTCCGCCACATTTTACATTATTGGCTTTCATGGACTTCTCTGTCCAAACTGTATTTTGTAGTCCTCTCAGGGGATACATCTGTGAGAATTAGCGCTATTGAGGGGAAGACCTGAAATGCTCAGCTATAGGCTTGGTGGGTCTTCGTTTTGTTGAAGACCCTGTCAGGGTGATGGAACTTTTGTATCTATGGAAATAAGTTTTCTCAGGAGTAAAGGGTGAAGTCCCGAGCTGAAAGTCAAGTAAGTCTTTTTTTTGCTGAAACCATCTTTATTTTTGGTTCACTGCTTTCTTATTTTTCAGCCCCCATTGCTTTCATCATCAACTTTCATCTCATTTATTAATTTACTTCCTAACTTACCATTTCTTTGCGTCGGGCGGTAACTATTGTTTAGCATCACAATGGATACTGTGGGGGTGGCAGTGAAATGCTCAATCTTGGTGAGGAGGAAACTCAAAAAGAGGTCAAGGAAGTGCTGGGTACACCCACTACTTAGTCAGAGGTTTCTACGTGGAGCATTTTACACATTGTTTGATAAGGTGAAAAAGAACCCTGAGAAATTTGGCAATTGCTTCGGAGTGGCACAGGAAACCTTTAGTCATCTAATGACAATAACTGGGCGACGTTTAGCGCACCAGAACAGCAACATGAGGAAATGTGTCAGTTGAAGAAAGGCTAGCTGTAACATTTAGGAAAAGTAAAGGGTGCCCATAGTGTAACGGGCTCCTGTTTTTCAGCACCTTGTTTCAATTTATTGACATAATTAAGGATTATTCTTGAAGTAACAGCATAAAGAAACGATAATTGAATCCGTTACCATTTCTCTGCAAATAAAAATAGTGTCCATCTTCGTTAGTGTACGTTGAAGAACTTGTACTTCTCAGTGGCAACTCTAGCTACCCACTCCAGATTCGGCGACGCTTGTTGCAGGAAAATGTTGTGGGTTTAGATTTGTGGCTGGGTAGACCTAATGCTTCTTTCTTTACTTCTTGTCTTTCTCGCGAGAGAGGGATTATTGTGCGACCGACCTCCTGCGCGAGTGTCTGTTTTTTCCTTTTTTCTTATTTCATCTTTTCATTTCATTGAGATGCTCACGCGCTCCCAGGGGGACTATGTGAAGGCCCGAGCTAAAGCTTAGGTAGGCTTTCTGTTTGTTAAAATAAAATAGGTTTTTGTTTTGTTGTGGACCATCTTTTTCGGTTCATTGCTGTCCTGTTTTTCAGCACCTATTACTTTCTTCTTCAACTTTTATCTCGTTTCATAAACTTCTTTCTCAACTTACTGTTTCTATGCCCCTTCAACATAGATTCCGCGTTTCCTTATCTCCATACTAAATGGTGCCTTCCTCCTTCCTCTCTTCGGAACGCTTTTTTAAAAGATTTTAGGGATGCTTAAACTAACATCTAATCCAATCTAATCTGTATTTACTTTTCGCCAGGCAACCTTCCACAGCGCGGACGAGCGGGGCACCCGCGTGGTGAGCGTTTGTGTGCGCACAGACCCTCACAGCTCAGTCGACTTGGCGCACCACTTCGTTGAACTGGGCTACGCTCGGCTCGAACTCGGGTATGATTACTATCGTCCTTAAACCGTTACTGCTTAGTGCTATTCGATGTTTGGTGTGCTCTTCTACGCTTTTTTATTTTTAGTAGTAGTTCGTACTGTCCCACGGTCCGATTTATCCCTCTTTAGGTAGGCTGTTGGAAATTCAATCCTTCTATTGTCATCCGATTTTTTTTTGTGATTGGTTTCATTCGATATTATGACTTCATCCCTGTACTTCATTACTCTGCGTCGCAACGCTATTTAATTGATATTCACCATTTAACATAACTATACGAGTACTACCAAACGGTGATAACAAAAGATAATTAGATATTCTAAAGAGGAGACAAAGTGAAGAATTCTCGACATGCACAGGAGAAACTGAGACGTAGCGTCTTCTTTTGTAAAATCTTTCATACAATTATTATAATCATTCAGTGGCATTCCCGGTCCCAAATGTAATTTTGTTTCAACATATGAGTGGAATATTTTTTATTGTGGCTACTACATCTTGTTTCTTTGGTATCCGTTCTTTGGCAAATTTAAGTTCGTACTTAATTTCTTCCCTCAAAGGCCTCGGTTCTTGCAAGTTCTCTTCTGCGTGAAGTTGTAGAAAAATGATTGGAAAATTATTCACTGCCTTCAAATAATTTTTTCGGTCTTAATTCTTCGCCCGCTTCGTCCTTGATTTGTGAAACTTATTTATTCTGATCATTTGATAGATTTTAACACGTTTCATGCGATGGGTTAAACTTAACTTCAATTTGCAATTCAAATTTAAAGTCAATTGTAGTAAGCTAAGCAATCTTGAAAATAGCAAACATTAACTGCATCGTACTATCATTTTGCTTTCATTAAGTATTTATAAAAATTGAGTTAGTGACTTAAGGTTGGTCAGCAGCAATTTAAAAATTCCCTCGGTGACCCCTCAGTTTCCTTCGCTAAAAACGTGTTAAAAATATATTGGATCTTTTCCAGATAAGCCCCGCCACTCATGCAACACATAAGTTCACCCACTTGGTAACTTTCGAAATAATGCACCTATCGACTTCAAATAACTCTCAAAGGAAAGATTAAAACATTCTTTCATTTAAGAGTAATTTAAAGTCGATAGGTGCATTATTTCGAAAGTTACAAGTGGGTTAACTTATGTGTTACATTAGTGGAGGGGCTTATCTGGAAAAGATCGAAAATATTTACCAAAAACTCGTTCTTTGTTGCTTGTAAGACATTAATATAAACTTGGTAGCTAAAAAACAACAATATTACCATAGTGGGCCAAATGAGCCACTAGGCTTCTGGCAACCTATATGAAGAAATCAACTAATTTTGCAGTGAACTAAGGGAAATAACTTGGTTTACACTTACGTAAAACTAAAAATTTAAGCATTGGCATGTCATGCTAATCTGATTGATGCCAAACTGAGAGAAAGTACAGTTTGATGTTCAGGTCAAAGTTTTCATCTGATGACTCGCAGTTTTTATGATAGCTTCATATTTTTAGGCTTACCCTTTCCATATTCCATGGCGAACGATAGTGTTGGGAGGCGGTAGATTGTTCGCTTTTTTTAGTTTACTTCCTGTAATTATTTTAGCTTAGTTACTTATTTTTAATATTAGTTATTTAAGAGAAAATAAGTTTATAGTCAACGTTTTCGCCTGGACGAATAAGGCATCACAAGTATTGAAAGGTTTGAAATTCTAAAAGTTAGTACTAGGGAAAACAGTCATTCTGAGATTTTCCTCGAGTAATGAGGGAGTTTAGCTTATTTATATTTCCCGTCTTGTAGTCATGGTAGTCAGTTTAAGCGTAAATTTGGTACTGAAAAAGTTTTCGTAAGTTTGAAATATTTTGGTCTTGAAACTACCCAGAAAAAATTGACTGTAATTAAATCGGCAGTTTCAGAATTTTTTTAGGTTCTCGAATGAATGATTTGTGTGGGCTTTGTATTCTTAGTTAGAAATAGCTTTGACAGCATTTTTGTGGAGTATGAATCAGTCTTATTTTTGTCTGTCCCATGCTAGGCTTCGATGGCTTCAATTGTATATACAAATTGATCAGTGCACTGTAAGAGATTTACAGTATTTATTTATTTTTTTTTTTGAGAATTTGCTTGACTCCGTGAGCAATTTTAATCGCTCTGGACAGCTTTATGCGCACATGATTCATATGGTTCTTAAAGATCAAAGTTTCGTTTAGTATTCCCAGAAATTTGCATGTGCTGGTCTCCTGGAAATTTTCACCACTTATCAAAAACTAGGGCACGATTTATTTCTTCCATTATTGAATAGGATACCTTTACTCTTCTAAACGTTTATATTGATTTAATTTGCCACGAGATAGTACGAAACACTATTCAATTGCTGAGTTATTTGATTTGCGATGTTCACTCTGTTTTCTAGGGAGCAACATGATGATCCGTAAAAAGCATGGATTTAAGGAGAGAAGCTGATTTCATGATGTCGTTATCATGATCAGTAATGGAAGTGCGAGGAAATATCCTTGAGAGATTACATGAGTTATGTTTTGCTGCTCTGAAGTAGAATTGCTAATGATTACATATTGTTCACGGTTGGAGAAGTAGGCTTTGAACCCTTTGTGACGAAACCTTTTATGCCACAGTGGTATAGCTGAGGCAAAAGTATGTAGTGATCTGCGTAGTCAAAACGCACTTTTAACACCTAGGAAAAAGGAAAGTATTAGCTGTTTTTCATCAATATTTGAATAGAGAAATTGTAGGTGATTGGTAATAGCATAAATTGTTAATTTTTGGAATCGAAAGCTAAATAGCTGTTCATAGATGAAGGATTACGCTCTAGGTGAGAGTGCACTTTATAATACGCCAAATTTTCGAAAATCTCAGTAAAGATCGGCAGTGTAGAAATTAGTTTATAGGTTTTGGTGCACGTGTTTTCACCGCTTTTAAAGATAGGAGTTACTCTTGCAACTCAATAAAGTAAAAAAGGGGCAAAAAATCGGATTAGTTCAAAATGTCTACGAGAGTATGTGAAAGTAAAAGAGCTATCTGTACAAGTACTTCAATTGAAAACGTATCTTTCCTGTATGATCTGTTCTTTAGTGTATTAATGCATTTAGAATCCTCTAATGCTTTTACTGGAGCAAGGTAGAAAGCGTGATTTTATTTTATTTTTGCAAAGTAGGGTAAGCTATTGGTGGTATCATTCTTCATGTTTTACGCGAAATCTTTCCCTATATTTACACATCCCAGATGAGCCACCTGTGGCACTCGGGGGGAATTTTCATAATACTGCTGACCGACCAGTAAAGTCACAAACTCAATTTTCATAAATACTTTAATCAAAGCTAAATAAAGGCACGATCCAGTTAATGTTTGCTATTTTCAAAATTGCTTGCCACAATTGACCTTAAATTTGAGTTGAATATTGAACTTTAGTTTAACCCGTGGGGGTTAACGTGCTAAAAAAGTAATTATTGTTCGTGTTTTGGACCAGCTATAAATAGCCATTCAAGCTGGGCCAAGTAAAAATATTGTTTGAGGATATTTAGGAGTATGATAAATCCACATTGGTGTAGAAGAGTGTCGTATATTTTGTTTTACCTGCAACAAGAAAACGTGTCACGTGTCGGCCAAAAAACTCTCCCAATTATCAGCGTCTGAAACAATTCCACATGGTTCAGGTTTTCAACGAACAAAAACACAGGCAACTTAATAAAGCTAAGGAACTTACATCTATGGTGGCCTTAATCACAATGGAATCAAGGCTACAAAACAAAGGCTCTGAGAGAAATGAGCAAAATGAGTAAAACATTAATTACTTATTGGTCGGCTGATAGTGGATAACAGTTCGGTAAAAAGGCCCGCTCAAACACCCAGGCGTGCGCTCAAAAACTTATGAATCGCAGATAAATAATGCAGGGAAAAAATTGGAAAACGCCAAACCTAAGTTCAGATTTTCTGGTTTAGGAACACAATTTCTCAAAATAGTCTACTTACTATCCTCCGGTTCACATGCCCGATAAAGGCCTAATGAATATTCTCACTTCCAGCGCGAGAAAAGCAGTTCTTAACCACCTGTTGCAAATTTATAATAGTTTGAGGAACATTTGAGCAAATATTTTAACCCTCAACAACACGGTTTCAGCGAAACCCCCTAGAGGAATTTTTGGGCAGTGGGTATCGGCTGCTTTCAAATGTTGCCACAATAAAAAATATCACAGCGCCGTGACAGTTTATATCTGCGTTATGTTTCTGATCGTGGTATAATACGGTACCATGTTCAAAAGTTTTGAGTATCAGGAATTTATATTTCGGTCTGCGAAGAAAATTCAAGAAACACCACTTTCTTATGATATATGAACGGGTAAATTTTTCAGTTAATTACTTTTTTTTTTTAAGCTTTAATTTAGCTGGTGATTTGATTTTTGAATCTTCGGTACATTTCAAAAGAAATTCTTCATTCACAGTTCGAGCTCGAGTTAGCCTGCCGTTTTTTCATATTTAAAATAATTTGTCCGGTTATCCCGGGCTTTTGCGTGTCTGGGTGTGGCTGTACGAGTCAAGATTGAACATCATCTGTTCTATTACTTGAAATATTTGTCAGATCACGTTACATAACTAAGCGAATATCCTTCAATCTGTAGAACCAAAGCTTTGCTCTGTTTCATCTACATCGTATTTTCTGGATTGCTCGGGTAACAACTGCACCCTTTATGTTTTAAACAAAATGATGGAGGTGATATATTTTGGAGAGTAAAAGTGGTGGACTCGGCATTCGCTTCCCATGACAAGACGATTGCGAATGACAGGTGCAATCTCGCGCCTGTGCTGCCCTGGACTCCTTCATCACAGATTGTTTTTCATTGGATCGTTGTTCCACTCTGCCCCCATAATTTAGTGTTTCACTCTGCCCCCATAATTTAGTGTTTCACTCTGCCCCCATAATTTAGTGTTTCACTCTGCCCCCATAATTTAGTGTCTCACTCTGCCCCAATAATCTAGTGTACGCAAATGTGTCTGATGGCGCTCTCTCTGGTGTTCCCCTGTCGCATTATGTGGTAAGATGATGTCTAAAGCATCAGCACTCCCAACGTGGGAAAGCCGTGTGGAATACCGGATGGTGCAGAGGTGGGCCTTTTCAATGAAATGTGATGTCCCCTCTGTGGAATACAACTCTTGGATCAATGGGAATAAGCGCTCCCTGGAGGAATATACGAGGTCCCGAGCCCGATAGGACTTCTTTCTGTTGAAACAATTGGTTTTTTGTTCCGTTATGGACCATCTTTTTTCGGTTCACTGGTGTCCTGTTTTTCAGCACCTACTGCTTTCTTCTTCAACTTTTATCTTGTTTTAAAATTTTTTTTTTCAGTTAACGATTTCTGTGCGCCTTGTGCATTTATACCGAGTTCCCTCGAGTCCATACTGATTGGTACCTTCCTCCTTCCTTCCTTTGGAACGCTTTTGTTGGGGTTTAGGAGGCTTAAACTAGCATCTAATCTAATGTGCTGCGTTTTTCTGTAATAAAACTTCAATAATCGGAAGCGTATGTTATACTTCGATTACAGTAATATCAGTTCTATGAAGAATTAATTAGAAGCGCCGAACAAATGCGACTGATTTCGCTCACAACCTGCCTTTATGATGCGAACAAGATAAAGTCTAACCTAAGTACGCGTACGTTGACTTCAATTGTAGACTACTGTTGACTTCACCTACAAGTTTGACACCCATTCTAACGTTTCATGACCTTTTTTTTACATCCTCATTAGGAGTGAATACTTTTGATTTCATTGCTACTAGCTTGAAAATTCCAAGCGAGATCCATCAACTTTCCACACCCTGTTCAGTTGCTTGAGTTACCATACAACGCAAACGTCAACTCCTAGCATGTTTGTCTTCTTATAATCCTCAGACTTGTAAAGGTCAAAAGTACGGCCGTAGCGTTAATTCACTGCCTCTTACCTACTTCAAGAACTTACCCTACTGCATTTTCGTTTTATTTTACGCTTGTCTTGCCTTTCTAAAGGCCACACATCTGGATTTCCCCTGCCACAACGGCAATAACTGTACCCTTCTTCAATTACCCCATGATGTTTCTTAGAGTAGACTAACACACTGTGTCTATCTAATGCTGTCATTCATGAAATAAAGCTGACACTTTTATGAAATCCCCTGGCAATTCTTTTGGTGCCAGACTGCGCATTTCCGCATCAATATTCAATGGTCTCCTGTATCTAGGCCTAATTCGATTGGACATCCTTCTTGTGGCAGCGGTTACTAACGTCGAGGGTAAGTTTGCTTTCAATGGAGTTGAGCGTTGAGGTGTAATTTTGTGCCGTGCAGCGAAACAGAGTGGTCACAGAATGCGGTGACAGGACTGGACGGTCAGATGGTGTCGCGCTTCAATTGCTTCTCCAGCGACGCTCAGCGCTCGGCCAGCGTCGGGGGTCGCCTCTCTCTTATATCTCCCAAGGTTTGGCAAGGGATTTCTTTATTATCGAGCGAATTGTCTTGCCTTGTCTGCACGGTGAGGATCTCAATTATCTATTTTTCTCATCTTCGCTTAGCTTTACTTTTTATAGCCTTACTGGCAAAACGCACTTAAATTTTACTGGGTAAATGCTTGCTGATGTCTTGTTCCGATGTTTATGCCCTGTTGTCATATACTGTAGATGTCGAATCGCATTCACATTTGAAGAATGGTACGTGACTACAGTTAGCGACGAAATAATTCGTACACCCCTCGTCTTTCAAAACTTTCTATGGAATTACTCAAAAAAATATTGTTTCTACAGGCGTATGCTTTTCACAGGATGTGAAGCACATATTGGTGACAATAGTACAAAGTTTCTAGAACAAAATATTATTTTTGAAGCATTGAAACTGAACTTCAGAAACACGATAAGACAAAATTATTCATACATTGAGCAGTATTAGAATTTATTGAGATGAATCTACCATTTGAGTACATTTTTAAAAATCAATAGCGTGACCTTTCATCTTCATGACATTTAAAAGCCTTTTACTTTGGTTTTGACAAGCTTTTCCGTAGTTTCAGATGAAATATTGTTCCATTCTTCAATGGCGATGCGTTTCTATTCCTGAAGATTCTTTGGAGCGCTCTTGTTGATGTTGACTTTTAATTCCTGTCTCAAATTTTCAATGGGATTGAGGTCAGGACTCATCGAAGGCCATGGCAGCACATTTATCTTATTTCTTTGGAGCCAGCTAGTTGTAGACTTGGCCGTGTGCTTTGGGTCATTGTTTTGTTGAAATACCCACTGCCTTCAAAGTCCCAAACTATTCGCTGATACCTTCAGGTTTTCGTATAAAATAGGAATACAGTCATCAGAGTTCATCTTCCCTTCAATTGCAACCAATTTTCCAGTACCCGATTGAGCAAAACAACCCCAAAACATCAGTGATCCACCTCCGTGTTTAACTGTTGGCACTGTGTTCTTGGGCAGGAAAGCTTCACCATTCTTACGCCAAACCTTCTTCACGTCATTGTGCCCAATAAGCTCGATTTTGGTTTCGTCACTCTATAATACTCTCTCCCAAAAGCCTCTGTCCTTATCCAAGTGTGACTTTGCAAATTCAAGCGAGCAGCAACATGACATGGTTTGTGGAGTGGAGTAACCCTTCAGGGGGATACAACTATTGTATCTATGGAAATTAGCACTCCCAGGGGGAAAATGTGCGAGGGCCCGAGCTGAAAGTTAAGTAGGCCTTCTTTTTGTTGAAAGAAAATGTTTTTTTTTATTCTGTTAAGGACCACCTTTTTCGATTCACTGCTGTCCAATTTTTCAGCACTTACTACTTTCTTCTTCAATTTTTATCTTGTTTCATGAACTTCTTTCTCAACTTACTGTTTCTATGCCCCTTCTGCATAGATTACGCATTCCCTCGTTTCCATACTAAAAGGCTCCTTCTTCTCCTCGATACGCTCTTTTTTTGTAGCGTTTAGGGAGGCTTAATGGGAGCTACTACCCTGTACTTCACCTAATTTCCCGAGTTTTTCAAATTTCGCCGTTCACGTTTGTATTGCATCTAGAGGAACGAAAATGAATACAGATATGTAAAATTGAATTCTGAACACATTTTTTCCATAAAAATTTTTGATTTTCGCAATAGAAAAAAGGTCTTGTGCGAACATTAGAAAAAATAAATATACTTGCGCAAAACTTTTCCCAACCTACAATTTTTTACGTAGAAGCGCGACTGTGGTCTCATTCGACGCGGAAGGAATGTGGGTGCCTCGTAACGAAGGATTTTTTTTGGACTTCGAATTAGAAAAAAATTTATTGTTACATTTGTATAAAAAATTTCTTCACCATGGTAAATCCTAGATCATTTCTCTATTCTCAGCTTACACATTTATATTGCAACTAGGTGAACGAAAATGAATACAAATATGTAAAGTTGAATTCTGAACACATTTGTTTCGATGAAAATTTTCGATTTTCGTAATAGAAAATCGCAATTGTTGGACATGTGTAACAATACCTTTTTTTTCTAGTTCGAAATTCAAAAAAATCCTTCATTACAAGGTTTCTACAGTCCTTCCGCGTCGAATGAGACCACAATCGCGCTTTTACGTAAAAAATTGTAGAGTGGGGAAAAGTTTTGCGTAAGTACATTTATTTTTTCTTATGTTCGCACTGTAACTTTTTTCTATTGCGAAAATCAATAATTTTCATGGAAGAAAATGTGTTCAGAATTCAATTTTACATATCTGTATTCATTTTCGTTCCTCAAGATGCAATAAGAGCGTGAACAGTGAAATTTAAAATATTTGGTAAATTAGGTCAAGTACAGGGTAGTAGCTCCCCTTAAACTAATTCATAATCTTATCTAATCTCTTGTGGAGTGAAGTCCTTCGAGGTCGACGTCTGTGTGGCCTTCTTCGTTCAGACAGCGCTGGATTGTGCGATTGCTTACGCTAGTTCCCTGAGCGTTCAATCTCTCGGCAATGTCGTCTAGCTTCACTCGTGGATTAGCGATTACCACACGAAACAATTTTCGAGAAGGTTTCACCGAGAGTTTTTGTTTGCGACCACGTCAAGGCAACGTTTCTACAGTACCAAACTTGGCAAACTTTTTTATTACAGACTGTAGTGTAGATCTTGGGATGCTCAAACGCTTAGATATGTCGCCATAACTATTTCCAGCTTTGTGGCAGTCAATAATATTTTGTCTGAGCCTCTGAGGTCCACACCGAGTTCCTTTGTTTTTCCCATCGTGGCACTAGTGTACGAATGACGCAGCTCTACTCCTCTGGCTTCCCGTTAGCTCTGGCACAATTTTCTAGATCGACCTCACATCTAGAATGTTCAAGAACATTTTAGACACAAATTTTTTAAATAAAACAAGTAAAACGGTAAATACTTCTCAATGAAATGTAATGTTCTGAATTGTATGAGTAATTTTGTCTTTTCTTGTTTCTGAAGTTCAACTTGTTGAATCTTTCAAACATAATATTTTGTTCTAAAAACTTCGTATTATTGTCTCTAATATGTGCTTCACACCCTGTGAAAATTGTATGCCTGTGGCAACAAAAGCTTTTGAGTAATTCTAGAAAGTTTTGAAAGACGAGGGGTGTGCGAATAATTTCGTCGCTTACTATATTTGCCCCCTTTATTTGTCTTGTTGGAAAGCTTTTTTCAGTGTTCAACGTACAAAATGAGGGTTTTCAACCATCTCGCTTCCGATATCTCGTCATAGGTTAGAATATCATCCTCAGGGCTTACACGACTTTCATATCTGTGAAGATGTGCGATGTACGCTCTTTATCGCGTCACCTAGGTCATTTTTCATTGTGAAGCTGCGAAAAATGCTCATTATTTAGTGGGTTAAGACAAAACTTCTATTAGCCATGTGTCCAATTGTGGTTGTTTTAACCATGGCCAAGCACAAGGCATATCAGTTTTGTCTCGCGTATTTATATCGGCAAAATTCGCATCAGTAGAGCTAGAGAATATTTTTTTCATAAAGTTCGTTTACGTAGCGCACTCGTTATTTTATAATCTGATTTTCTATGATCCTCTTACTTGCATTATAAAATTTAATGAACTTAAAACAACACTTGCATTCGATCCATGTCTTCCGTTTAGTTGACTCTTTCTTTAGCCCTATTGAAGAAACTACAAGATCAAAATTTAATTTGTAAACTACTGTTTCTTCACCTTATCAGAGACATTACTATGCTTGCCATTCGTATCTCTTACTGGAATAGATAAGCAACAAAATAATTCAGGAACGAAATAGGTGAATGAGAATTGACGTAAATTTCGGCACTTTTCTGAGTGAATGGCAATATTTCTACGCATAATTCCAAGTCTGTCTTTGTAGCCATAATTGTTCGTATTTTTTTCGTTTAGTTTATTTTTATTGCTTCCTATTCTTTTCTTTCAACTTATTATTTTCATACCCTTATGTAGGTTTACGAAGAGTAACCAAAATATTTCACATTATTAACCGATCATAGTTTTCATTTCGTTATTTTTCTGTAAAGCCTGACATATTTTTTATGTTCAGATTCCTTACGCGCTATGTTGCGGTTTTTCTTCAGATTCATTCTGTGGAGAACGGAAGGAATTTTTCACATCTCTCAGAATGACTGGTAAACCACTCGATATGTGACGGTGCGATTTGTGATGTCTTAAATTGCTGATTTTTGATTTGCAGAATATTTTTGGCACCATGGTTCGTAGCGAGCATCAGTGGGTATTGGAACAGAGTTAATCATACTGGGATATTTTGCATAATTTGTTATTTACCATAAATGTCAATTATTCAGTTTCATGTCCATTGAAAATACGCAACTTGAACAAGTATCTGAATGGTGTCTGATGGAAGCAATCGATATCCGTTCAGTTTAATACTTTTATGCAGAAGATATCTAGTTCCAAACATTTTTCTACCAAAAATCATGTTCGATTTACAAATAGTCTCCAGCGCTATTTTGAGCTTGGATATTCTCAAGTTTTTCTTTGTGTATTGCCTCTGAAAATTTGGAACAAGAAAATTAGGAATTAAATAGTCCTTATTTTTCTTTAGAAAAAATCGTTGTGATGATGTCTTTCATGGTCGGGAAGACGCATTTTTACCAGCCGTACGTTGGACTCACTTTAGTGCAGAATTGAATCTAGTTACCTACTCTCGAAGGTATGTTCATCAGGACCTCACCAGAGAGTGTCTCTACCTTGTGTCTCTGGATGGTAATACCACGAATTGGAAAAAACGAGAAGCCTCGTTTATTACACTACAAAATTTCTCTCCGATCAAAGTCAGGAAATGAAGTGCACTCCTCTTAAAGACTTGTGATTTGCTTTCATCATTGCAATTATTAGTTTAAATTTTTTCATAAGTGTCAAAAATTTCATGGCGAAAATTTACCATTTCAAAATCTAATGTAAAAATGTGTCAAAAACATCTTTCTTGCAGAGTCATTTCATGAATATGTGTTCATTGTGATACTGCGCTACGTCATTGAATAGCTTCTGTAACAACTACGGAGAAGCGCCATAACTTTTCTTACTCAACATTTCCATTAAAAATCTGTTGTACGAACAAAGATGAATAGAAAGCAATTTTTCTTAATTGGACATTCCACCCGCATACCCCCTTTCCTCCATATTATTGTTACTCATATTGACTAGTTGATTCAAATTTGAGCATCATGCCTTTTTCTTACGGTTACCTTTTACTTCAATGGCCCAAGAAATGCAAATCGAGCGTTTCCAGATTTACTCCTTACTGCGGGGTTACTTGTGCTCGTGTGCGCGGATTAACCAGAGTTACCTTCAATCGTTTCATCGAGTCCATAGGACGCGGGCTGTTAGTTGCCCACCCACTCAATTTGAATGTTAGTAAAATTGTGGCTGTGGGAGCAGGTGGCTGCAAGCAGCGTGAGCGAGGCGGTGTGCGAGCCTCCCACCATCGGCAGCAGACGGGCCGTCGGTGTCGTCTATTTGGGCCTCATCTCTCCGTCCGCCATCTTCCTCAGGCTCGCCTCACATACTCCGCATTTCAATCAGTAAGTGCTGGCATTTCTTTTGTTGCGAACGGGTTCATTGCAAAGTTTTGGTGTCCTACTACTTGCCCCTCTGTTCTTACCAGGAGGCCTCCTAAGGGTCTCATCACGCACTATCGGGTGTGGTTTTGTGTATTCTGTGAGAATATTGGTTTGCATGTTTTATTTGTGTTTTTTTTTGTTTGTTTCTGCTAAAATTCTTTTTGTCTTGTGAATCATTATCGTGCATAAATTAATCTCAAGCCTGGACGACCTGTCTTGCTTGCTTGGGTTCTACCATCGTGGGAGGTGAGTGGAATAGTTCTTCTGGTTAATTAGCATGTGCATTGTTGGAATTTTCAGTTCATTAGTTTCGGTTCTGTTTCGATTTGCTTCTTTTAATTTTTCCCATTGTGTCTTGAGATGTTCATTTTGAATGATTTCCTTATTTTGAATTGAATTTTTGTTTGTTCTCTGTGTAATATTGCGTAAATAAAACGCGATGCATTATTTTCGGATCCGAAGATGCATTCAAAAAACTTCAGATCATACTCTTGCTGTAGGAACTGATGAAATTAAGTCATCAAAAAAGTTCAAAATTTAGGTATTTGGTTCGATAGAAATATGTCCTTCAAATCTCACTTTGAGAAAACTTCTTACAAAATTTACGGAGCTTTAATGTTTTTTCATCGTATAAAAAGTATGCTCGACGAAAAATTCAAATTATATTGGCCAATTTAATCTTTGGTGTTATCGCACATTGACTATTGCAGTCTAGTATGGTGAGATTTACCTCAATACCTTCGAAGAGATTTACAAAAATGCATGAATTTCGTAGCCAAGGTGGTGTGCAACGGTAATTTCAAAAGAAGTGATCACGTAACCCCTCTCCTTAATAAACTCGGCTGGACTCGCATTCAAGAAAGGTTTCTCATGCACAGGGCTCAATACGTATTCTTGTTATATCTTCCTCGGAGCAATGCTGAGATAGTGAGTTTCCATCCACTCACTGTAACCAACCTAAATCAAGACAGAAACAATAATGTCTTAGTCGACTATAGTTCATCTCACATAGGGCAGAAGGCTTTGTCAATATCAGGCGCCTCACTGTGGAACAAGCTTCCCCAGAGTATCAAAATCCCTCAAACCATGAGAGAATCGAAAACCAAAATAGCTCGTCATTTAGCGTCTCAACAACAATTTTTAGTCACAGAACATTCATGATAAGTATTTACGAATCTCATTTGCTCATTATCTCCATTGCTCAATAATCTCCTTCGATTAATAATTATCAGCTACAGAACAAAATGAATAAGTGCTTGGAAATCTCCCTTGCTCATTGTCAAACACATTACACAACAGTTTTTGTAGTATGCGTATGTATTATGATTTGTTCGCCGATATGCTGGTATTTGCAAACATGCTTACTTGTGTATGTATACGCGTTATGTGTACGTATATGAATATATGTGTGTGCACTGGACTAGCAACTAGCATATGAACTATAAATCCCGCCCTTTTTTTCACTCGCAACTTGTAACACTACCCTATCAAGTCATTTTCACTCTATTTTTGTAAAGCATCTATAAAGAATATTTGTTGTGATCACCCATGTATGATAAATAAAGTACTTATCAACCAATTATCTTTACGTTACAATATTTAATTAGAAATTGTAAGCTGCAGCACATGTTGGGTATGTATTTTTACAAATTTTAACTAAGAAAATAATAGCGAGGAATTAGGCTTTGATGCGTAACATTTTATATTAAAAGCTTTACTGTTAAAAATGAACGTTTCGACTCAATGAGTCTGTAGTGTTCTCCCCCAGGCTGCAACACGCTTCGGGCAGACTTTGAGATATCTTTTTCGTGACAGG
>JACJUY010002209.1:84995-105405 GCA_014220935.1 Platorchestia sp. MABIK
GTAGTCTGGAGGCAGCTTTTCTCAGGTCTTGTGGAGGTCCGCGGCTTGCCGCTGGGATCACCACAAGTCGTTCTCAACAGTTGCTCTGAAACAAATCATAAAAAATTGAAAACATAAGAGGTAAATGTAGAAGTAAGTAAAACTAAATAAAATAGCTAAACTATTTGCAAAGGAAAAGTGGATTGTGAGTCCTTTAGAAAAGGCTTCCGTTGTAAAATATGAAAAGATTCTATAATGCGCAGATCAACTGGGCTGTAAGCAGCGGCTAAAATATTGAAAACGCCTAATCTTATTGGAAGATTACGTCTTTCAGCATGGTTCGTATGGCTGAGTGAGAAGGAGAAGCAAGAGGACGGTTTTTGCTGCTCCTTTACCTTCAATGTTGTCAATTTTTTCTTTTTTTCTTAGAGCAATTGTTGAGAATGACTCATTGAGTTGAGACGTTCTTTTTTTAAACTCTAAAGCTTTTAATATAAAATGTTACTTCTCAAAGCCTTATTCCTCGCTATTACTTCCTAAGTTAACCACTTCCCTGGCAGAAACGTGTATACTCGTTTTCACAAAATGTTCTTTTTTCAGTCGTCGACGAGTATACTCGTCTAAAACTTTACCTTCAAAAACCAGCTACATACGTATTTACTCGTCGATTTTAAGCTTTTCTAAGCCATTCTACGTGTGAAACGAGTATTCTCGTCAAATCGTACGCCAGGCAGAGGCGATAGGGTAGAGCTGTGGGATTTCAAGAACATTGTTACTAGACTTGCTCCGACAGCCATTGTCGTCGGATAGGTAGGTGTTGTTTGCATCCACATTTGTATTCATTTTTTGTAGCATTTTCAAGTGTTACACCCCAAATGTCTAGTTCAACAGAAGATAGTGAATATGAACCTTCTCCCAGAAGCTTGAATACTTCTCATAACTCTGCCAGTCCATCAAACAATGACTATTTCTCGACAAGTGAGGTTCTACTATATAGAACCAAAATAAAAAAAATTATCTGAAAAAGGAACGTTTTTAACAAAACAATTGTTGGGGAAGGGGTTAATATTGAGAAAGTAGTAACGAATCTCCTTTGCTGATTATCCTATATTTCAATACATCACACAACTTGTGGAACGCATATGTACTATGATTGCCTAGATGCATAGGTACGTATCAGGTTGTAACAGATGTTCTGTCCAATTTTTGAGCTATGTGTTTAGGGCACGATTACTTCAATTTAGCTTGTTAATGTTGTATGCTATAATACATGGTAATTAATGATATATTATTTCTTCTCTCAGATTGTGTGATAATTATCGGAATTAATAACTATTTTTAGCCCTAATGTACACTTCAAGTAAAGAGCATGTCAGGGATACTTTACTGTTTGAATTTCATAAAGGCAATACGGCAAGCTCAGCAGCAAAAACACTCATAGACACTTATGGAAATGATGTTGTGAATGAAAAAACCTGCAGAAAAGGTTTTTCACGTTTCAAAAAGGATGACTTCAGTCTGAAAAACGAACCGAGAGTATGATGATCAAAAAAACTCAATTCTGAGCAATTGCAAGATGCCATTGGTGAAAATCCAACCTGCACTACTAGAGAAGAGAACTGAGCAAAACCTTTAATGTAAGCCATATGACCATATATCTGGAAATGAAAAGACTTGGCAAATTCTCAAAGGCTGGGAAATAGGTCCCACACGATTTGTCAGAAATCAACAGCCAACAGCGTGTGACCTGTTGTGTTTCACTGCGTTCTCATGAACTTCAGGCACCTTTTTTAGACAGAATCATAACTGGTGACGAGAAGTGGATCCTTTACAACAATGTTAAACGTAAAAAACAGTGGCTAAGTCGTGGTTCAACGCCAATTCAACAGCCGAGAAGGGACTGCACCCTAAAAAAAATTCTTTTGTGTGAATGGTGGGATTTGAAGGGAATTGTTTATTATGAACTAATGGGTGACAATCAAACAATAACATCTGAAGTTTACTGACATCAGCTAACTCGTTTAAAAGCAGTTTTACAGGAAAAACGGCCTTCTTTGATCAATCGAAAAGGAGTGATTCTGCACCATGACAACGCCAGGCCCTACACTTGAAGAGCAACCAAAAATCTCATTGAAGAATTTGGCTGGGAAGTCATGCATCACCCACCATATTCTCCCGATCTTGCTCCAACTCATTTTCATCTTTTCAGGAGCTCACAGAATCATCTAATGGGACAAAGGCTTACTTCAAGAGAAGTGGTCGAAATGAAACTAGTTTCTTTTTTTGAGTCCAAACTGGCTTAATTCTATGAAGAAGGAATCAGAAATCTAATGGGAAGATGTAATTAATAAAAATTGTGACTATGTTGAAGACCAAATAAGTATATTTTTGACTAGATTTTCACTCTATTTCAAATTTAAAAAATGGACAGAACTTCTGTTACAACCTGATATATGTGTACATATGTACCTGTGTGCATATACATATGTGTGTCCTAAACTAGCAACTAGCAGTTGAACTAGAAATACCGTTTTTTTGTGTTCACTCTCAACTTGTAACATTACCTAACTCATCTCTTTTTGTTATTGTAAGCATTCACAAAAAATATAAATTTGTTGTGTGATCACCCATATATGTTTGAATAAGATGCTCATCAGTTAATGCCCGGTATGTCAATTTTTTTTAATTAGAAAAACAAAACTTGTAATTTTCAAAATTTTCAGGCTTGTATCCTGTATCTGTGTGCATGTGTGTGTGTGTGTATGTGTATATATGTATGCATACATTCGTATATGTATGTACGTTCATACATTTACCCAAAACAGTTTTTGCAAAATTTCTAATGAATTTTGCTTGCATTTGGCTTGTAAACTTGGGGTGTGGGTTTAAGCGAGCTCTTTTAGACAGTCAGTTCACTTTTTATTTTTTTTCTATCCTCGGCTTGCTCGAAATGACATTTTGAATATCTGCCGCAACTAGCAATTATTTAATTCCCTTATGTCATAAAATCCGAAGCTGATTTGTCAATGTAAGTGTAAACTGTCAAGTGTTTTCACACCAAAGTTCATCATCTTTATTATTTCTATGAATGAACAAACGCTATTCAACTTCAATTAACCAGCTATAGGATGAATTTTTGTTTTTTCTCTCCGTTTTTGTACAAGCAATAAACTGAACCGTCCTGGTACCTATGTATGTTTATCAATTACAGACATTTGCATCATGTTCCGAAAATAACGAAACATTTTCTAATTTGGTAACCTTATAGAACATTAACGTTTTCTTCTATTATTCACATCCTAAAATGTTCTTGTTAGTCTTGTATGATGCAAATTATCACACGCTCTTAAGTATGTTTTGACAACCCTATTTAGGTGGTCACTTTCACGTATCACTCCAGTTATTTTGTATATGTCTTGGTAGCCGTTTCTGACTCAGACTGTTTCATTCCTCTATTATTAGCATAGAAATATCATAAACTCGCGGCGTGATCAAATGCATTTCCTCCCAGTCCCTTGATTGGAATACAAGTCTATACGTGGGAATAAAAATATGGTTTTGAATGTCAACCTCGCTGCCTTGGACGCACGATTATTTTAATCCACCCGTTTTACTTTCAACAAATTACTTATACCTCAAGTCCCTGAGCTCATATTTCACTGTAAGTGTGCACTAAACAGAGTATTCTCAACTATACATTGTCACTGAAATCGTGTTTTTTTTTATAGTTGCAGTTACATATACCATCAAATCTAAATTAAGCAATACTAGGAATACATTGCCCTCAGCCATTTTTTTTTCTACTAGTGACATAGCTATTACAATATTCATGTGTGTGTATCATATGTGTATTTTACTTATTTTAGGATTTTAAAAACAAATGATGAACCATGTTTTGTATCATCTGTATTGGAAATAACATGTTTTTCTTTTCTTTTTCTTTCTGTGGGAATGAGGTGAAGGTGATGATCCTTGGTACAGCTGGTAGATGCGAGAATTGAACGTATGCAGGATTCCTAGAATTTTCTTTAGCGGGCGGTTCATAGGTAGTGGATTTTATTTAGTGCCCGTAAGGTAGAACGCATCAAGTTATATACCGAGCCTCACCAAGCAGAGGTATGAGTTTGAGCCTTTACCCAAGTATGTGGAGTTAATTTAAGAATTGACTAAGCGCCACTCTTTCATGAAGGCATGTAACTGTCATGTCCTTGCGGAGACTCCCTATATATGCACTCATTTGTGTTCATGTCTTCTCTTCGCTAATTTCTTCAACTAGGAGCATTTCTGCAGACGTGGTTTTGGGGTTAGCTCACGTCGCTAACCCCATGATTTTGCGGCAAAGGTTCCATTTCTCGTCATCAGTCTCAATTTGCTTTAAAAAACGTGCGTTTTCATTATCTTTAGACAGCATATCACCAGTGGAAATGCGATCGGAAAGATTTGGGGCTTGCATTTTATGTAGCACCCAAACATCATAACGGATTCTGTATCCAAGCTCCATCAAGTGCTCATGAACGGCGGATTTCGACATGTTCAGCGTTTCTGCCCATTCTTGGTTTGTCATGCATTGGTTATTCTCAATTAGTGTCTTTGTTTTGTCATCATAAAGGATCACCGAATTTGACCCAAATTATGCGAATTTAAACGTTGTTTCTCGAGAGATAGCTTAAACTATACTCGAACCAAAAATTTAAAGCTTTATATTTGAACCAATCTGACATGTTTTTGTATGTTTCAAAACTTGCTCAAGGGAAAATTGGAACGAACTTCAAGAGCGTATGATTTGGGGGCACGCAAATAATTACTATCTCTAGGAAATGGTAGTATGTAATTGAAACCGCCACTTTGAGCAATGCTTCGTCGTAAATTCTTCCATTACATTTATTTATTATGCAAAGGTATTAATATTACTTTGCCTTCCTATTGAGCAAGTGACTCATGTAGGGTGTTGAAATTTTGAAACCTGAAATCAGATCTTGGATGCAAATTGTTTTAACACAAAGTTTCTCTCGAGCTCTGCTGTCCCACATATGCACGTCGCTAACACTTCGAATAAACACACTTTGAACATCGGCGTTACTGACAAAGAAGAAATGATATAATTTCAAAGTCAACGCGAATGATCAACAAGTATAATCTATGTCAATAAGCAAGAATTTTGAATCTTACCGACATTCCTGTCGTGAATAGCTGACGACTTCCATTCATTGCGGATAATTGTGATTTTGCTTAGTCTGAAGGTGAGGTATAAAAAATGCGAGACAAGTTCGGAAAAACTGCTAGTTTTTGCAAAATCAGCATTTCAACTGATATTTAAAACAGAAGAACCCAAACTCGACCAAAATTTTTTTTAAATCGTTACTAGCTGTTGTCTGAGGTATGGTTTACTTTTTTCTTTAAGAAATAATTTTCGTCTTTCTTCTCATACATGATATTTTGACGAACCTATGTTCAAGCGCAATTCCATGCATAGTTCCTTCGGTTTTAAATGATTGTGATTGTGCTCGAAGCCCATGTGAGCCGAGTGTATCCCAATCATTCAGTGCAGGTATGAGAAAATATGGAACATTTATTAAAATGCATAAATGAACAAAGTCGATGGTTTTTACATGACAGAATGAATATTTTCTACATATAAAGGTGCGTTATTCTTTGTTGATCTATTACAGTGCAAATTGTAACACAATGAACCACTCATTTGAAGCAACATTACAATTTCCTCTTCTTTATTTTCCTCGTTTATTTTAGATCCAGGTTTGCGTCAATTGTTCGCTGGTAAATTTTGTATCGTTTCATACACATATTTACAGTTTTGTCAATAATCTAATTGGATAAATATAGCTTACCTATTAGTTTTGTGCGCAGGTTACAAAACGAGCTGGATTCAGCGTCGGAGACGAGCTCTGACGCATGCGATGTGTCCGTCACCGCCGGCAAATTGTGCGTGGCCGTGTTCGAGCGACAGCCCTACCTGGCCAGGGCTAAGATACTGCAGCCAGAGTCTGAAGATAGTGCTAAGGTAGGTCACTCATCTTTGTTCTTAGCTCTCTCGCTGTATTACGGGAAGTTCTAAATGAAACCACGTACAATTAACTCATTCAATTATGAGCATAGCACATAGCAAATCAACCTGTTTAATTTGTTGATAAAATTCCCTACAAGAGATTGTGGCCATGTGATGTTAACATGAAATGAAGATTTTTTAAGTTCTTCAGCGATTTCAGCTCAGAAATGTTCCCTGTTAATTTCGGTCTTTAATAATTTTTCAGTTTTGATGAGTGTGCATGTTAAGAAATTATCCAACTCTTTTAAATTTGTTTAAAAGAACAGTAAAAATGGTAAAAAACATAAAGCAAGTGGCCTATTCTCCGGTTGTTCCCAAGGTACGATAACATATATGTTGATAAAGTCAGAATCGAAAATTAAAGTGTGAAAGGTGCCCTTTCTTGGACATCTCTTCACCATATTCTTTTCTCGTTGCAAAATTCCGCTCTAGAAGTTTTGCAGAGAAACATTTATCTTACTTTGTTTTTGAGAAGAAACTTTTCCACTTCGGGTTTAAACCTCCTCGAGGGAATACAGCTATTTAACCTATGGATATTTCCCAGAGCTGGGCGGTGCTACTTAGAAGTGTAGCCAGAGCGACTGCTAAACGCTCTAATTGTAGCGGGCGCTACCGCTTCACATTCTAACAGAAGCGGACGCTACCTCTACCGCTGCTCCCTCTCAATCGCATCGGCCTCTACAGTAAAATGTAGCGTCGCTACATTAGGCGCTACAATGGCAAAAATTATTGAAAAACTAAATATTTATGCTTCTACTCTATAGTGCCATTAACTCGTAAACATTTCATGATATTGAGATTTGAAAACATATCGATGCTACTTTACTGCAGTTAACTTAACTAGTTCGGGGGAGATAAGAGTTACAGCTATTTTTTAAGTTACATATTTCACCAACCCTACATGATTGTTAACTTGAATCAACCAATTGTAAAAATTACAGAAATATACAAATAAAAAAACGAAGATTTGTCCAATTCCATTCAGTCTTCAAGTTGGACGGCATATAAGACATCATAGTGGTCGCATGCAAACTACACCGAATGATAATTCCATTTAGTTGCTAAACCTTGCCTATGAGAAATCTCGGCATTTCAAATGGTTATGTGACAAGCTTGCACGCTTTGGTTTCAGGACTTCCTTTCCTAAGAAAAACATCCTTTCAACAGGAGCAATAGATCCGATTGGCGTGTTGTGTGCAAAAAGCTCTAGGTGATGTCAATATCCTCCCAGCTGAAAGCCATGTAGAGTGATGAGTTGGATATCTTCTACAGTAAATGATCTGTGGCAGCCTGGTAGCACAGTCCAATATCGCAGGATTTCTACCCCGCCCACCCCTCTCCCTCCACCTCCGAGTTGCAACAACAAGTTGCCATTCGCGCCAATTTTTTAACTATGTAGTACTACTGAGGTTTATTAACCTATCTGTTCGTTATACAGTTATTGTTAATCACTGCATTATAACCACTACAAGTACTTTGTAAATGGATACTACAGCGGAATACCAAAGTTAACCTGCATTAAATCATTATAATAAATTATGACAACGACCGCTGGTGTTTGTCCATTCGACCCTCCATCTTGGCACTCAAGGACAGGGATTCTCACACTTTTTAAACTTAACCTTAAACTAACTGAACTTGGCCTAACCCAACCTAACCTAACTTAACCTAACTTAAGTTAATTTAACCTAACTTAAATCACCCTAACCTAACATTTCTGTAGCAACTCGGAGGTGGAGGGAGAAGGGTGGGCGGGGTAGAAATCCTGCGAAATTGGACTCTGTGCAGCCTGGCAGGGAGATCCGAAAGGCTTAGCCAGATTGTGAGAAGACAAGCAACACCAAAAAGATTGTACTCTGGTAACATGTTGACAGCACCGTCTCGAAATCCTTCGTACAGTTTTATTTTATACTCTAAATGACTATAATGTAAATGTAGCAGCAAGACCTCGTGTCGCTACTTGAATTTGTAGCGGCCGCTACATGTAGCGCGTTGCTGCCCTCCATTGAAATTACTACTTAGGGAGAAAATGAGAGGTCTTAAGCTGATAGGTATGTAGGTGTTATACTAAACTGTTTTTTACTTATTCAGGACCGTCTTAGTTCGGTTCACTGCTCTCCTATTTTTCAACATTTACTGCTTTCTTCCGCAGTTTTTTCTTCTTTTATAAGATTACTTCCTAACTCGCTGTTTCTTGGTGCAGAGGATTTTGTGTGGGAGCGCACCTTGTGCATAGACATCGACCTCAAAAAGACTGAGGAGATTATAGCTTGTCACTTCTAATCCCATCCAAAATAGTGCAATTGCACTGAACGCTAAACTTCCATGGAATCATTAGATTCCTTCTAAAGTAAGGTGGAAGCTAAATGAATAAGTGCTATGGAATCTGAATTCTTTTTTGATTGATTTTCAACTGTACGTTAATCGTTAATCGTCTTCAACTGTCGTTAATTAAGTTCGATAGAGTGGATAAAATGATAAAAACGCTGAGGGACGGAAGTATCTGCTAGTCTTTAGAGACTCTGGTGGTTGAGTTCACAATGAGTGGAAATTCTTCGTAGTTGGAGTGAGAGCTGTTACTTTTTGAATCATAAATGGACGTAGTACGATGTAATGCAAGTTGAAAACGACTGGCGGGCTGACAGTTGGAGAAAATTGATGGCCTGGTCTGATGTATAAGGTCGCTGGGAAACGGGACTTGAGGTTAAAACAGCGATGGCTGGTGGTCTAATGAATAGTTTATTCATGGTGCGAAGGATCATTTAGGGTTCCAGTATTTCTGTCCGACTAGTTGTGATGATGATGAAGGATTCAGTTAAAAATGAATTGTGCTTGACCATCCGCAGGGGAATTACAGTTTCAGGCACTTTTCTATTATTCGTGGAGTTTTTTTTTGCAAGGAGTGACACCTAAGCCCTTAAAGCATTGCAACCTAATAGGTTGGATCGTCGAAATTTATTCTAAGCTGCTTCATTTAATTTTCCCTACCCTAGGCATGCAGATTCTCTTTTCAAACGTGGGTAACTATAATGTTGTGCAAGCATCTTTCTGCTCTCTCGAATGTGATGAGTACACATTTGGGACTTCCATTATGCATGTTAAAACTCGTTGGTTGTTAGTTTTTTAGAGCCGAGTTTCTGTATGTGCAGCACAACGACTGTGTACCCAACTAAGATGATGACGGGCTTCTGTTCTCTCTCTGGTGTCTCACAGTAACACAGTATGCGGACCAGCTTCTGGAGAAAACCTACAAGAGAGTTCGCATCTCGTTGCTGTGAACTTAACTTAAAAAGAGCATTCTGTGTGTGAAATCCGAACAATATTAGCTTATATAAATGCTCATGGTGAATGTTTTTGTGCGTTTCACATTCCGTGTTTCGTGTAACGTGTGTTGAAGCGCATTCCTGATCGATGAGCAGGTGTTGTTGGTGGACTGCGGCGGCGTGCTGAGTGTGCCGGTCGCCTCGCTGCGCGCCTTACCCTCCCACCTGGCCTCCGTGAAGCCCATGGCGTTCCTGGCTTCCCTTCATGACGTCGTCCCTCCCGGGGATCAGAAGGTACCTCTCAATCTGAACGCATTAAGCCTTTCTTGTTTGAGGACGTCTTTAGAAAATGTAAGCTTGCATTGATGTTAAGGTGTGGTCATGAGGGCGTTGCCTGAATCTGAATGACCGTAATGATCAGTGAGAGAATGAATATCCAGAAGTGAGATTTCAGTGTTCAAAGCGCTATTCAATAATTTACGCAAATGAATCTGTATCCCTTTCATTTTTTTACGTGAGTGCTATTTTTTAACACTCATGATACCATTCAGTTTCACCAAATGCGATTGTGACTATTCCTCATCATATCCTACCGTATTAGCGAACTGTCATCATGTCAGGGAGTTGTCATGTTATATCCCTTAATCATGCCAATTTATTGACTGCAATCAGTTTTTTGCTGATGTATTGTTTCGAAATGTAAGATGTCTGAGTCTGAGAATGTACTATTTTCCCTGTCTCTAAGATTCCATCTCAAATGTTACGTTATGCACCTTGGTTAAGTCTGCTCTGTTTTAGATATTTCCGATGTCACGTAATACGTGATTCTATCACGTGTTCACTTTGGGCTTGTGCTTGCTTAAGGGAGCGAGCACAACGTCAGGATAGAGAGGGGCCAGTCCTCGAGTGTGAGGTGATTCGGTCCACGCTTGCAAACTCAGAGGCCGTGAGACCGAACGCTCATTGCTTGTTAGGTTACGCAGTCACACCTAACCTTAGCTGTCAAGCAGCATCTCTTCTGTTATATTATCTTCTGTGCTTCGTAGTAATAAAGTGTATACTCTTCTACGAAACTACCTCCCTGCAGTAGGAGCGTTGTTAATCGTTGAATCTTGTGGGTGTCGCCGTAAGAACCTTGGACTCAAAGTTGGAAACAAGAGATGCATCCCAACTACACATCCGACAGACACTGGGCTCTACGATTAACATATGTAGTTTCTGGAGAGTTGAAGAGTACGCAATTCAATGTTACAGAGACTGAAAACAGCCAGCGCTTCTTACGTATCTGACTACCTTGCTGACGTACCTTGCTGACTCGGCATTGAGTTTCACACTGTATGTCCGGGGCGAATCACAACCGCAGCTACTGTGCTTTTTAATGTTAATCCTGACTATTGTCTTCTATGACAAAATTGTATAATTATCAGCGAATTATTCTTAGCTACTAGGGAATTAAGTTAGGGGCTTAGGGCATCATGTCACTTCTATCTTGTTTTCATGACCGTTCAAATTCAAACGCTTATGCACGACTGGTCATACATGATAACTCACTGACAATCAAACGTTAGCATAGATGTTGCGGAGGACTTCCGAAGGGTAAAGAATGACAGAAATGTAATAAAATCCTTTTTTAATACTGTCGGCGTGATAAAGCGTTTAAAAATGATTTTACAGAAGTGGCCCTGCACCACCGTCGATGCCCTCAAGGATATCCTCTCGTCGGTGTCGAGCCTGTATCTCTTGAAGCAGGTGTGTGCCTGCCTGTCAAGGATGACATTGCAACAAGCTTCGTGAACTGGCTTACCTTGTTACCCAAATTTAGGCCTATTCTCATAATAAATAAACATTTTCATCAGAATTTATTTTTTGACATGCTTAATTCAACTTTAGTAAGTGATGAAATCGGTTTTTCCTTAACGTGTTTTGGTGGGTATGAATATGTTCCGAAATATTTTGTTGAATTTTATGATCTTGTAGCAATTATAAACGTAGTTAATGAAAGTAGATTGAAGTAAATTTGTCAAATCGTAAACTACTTACTTTATTTTTCTTATGGAACGTGAAGAAGTGCATATCAGTAAGCTACGGCATAATGGAAGGCATTTACGGCAAACTTTGTTATGTGGAGTTTTACCAATAAATAAATTCGATCGTCAAATTTGAAACTCTTCTGACCAAAATACTCCCTCCGTGATTTTCCATCGACTGTTTCCGAAAGACATTTCTTGTATGTTTACCGAGTGTCTGCTGATGGTCGTGGCTAAGGAATGATGCTTCAGCTACTCGGAGGAGATAGCAAGAAAGAGTTTCTTCGAAGCATATCGTAAATTTGTCAGGAATGTTGTTCCCTGAGTTGCAAATTTTATAACAGCTTTCTGGCTACCACGTCATATTTGGTTCCCTCGGAGAGATAAAACTATTCTATCTGTAGGAATTACCGTTTCCTGGGGGAAAACGTAAGGTCCCGCGCTGGAGTTGGGTGGGCCTTCTAAATGTTGAAATGAAGCAGGTTTTCTGTTTTGTAAAAGACTTTTTTTTTCGGTTCAGTGCTGTCCAGTTTTTCAGTGCCTACTCCCTTCTTTTTCTTAAATTTTCATCTTATTTCATAAACCTCATTCCCAACTTACTGTTTTTAGCACCTTGTGCGGAGATTCCCAGTTTCTTTAAGTCCATACCAAATGCTTCTTTCCTCTCTTTGGAACGCCTTAAACTAACATCTAATCTCTAATGAAATTTAATCTATTTGTCATTTTTGAACATATTTACCGGTCTCTAAAAAATCATCCGAATCTTATTTTCAACATGTTCAAGTGCGGTCGTTCAGAACTCTCTGTCTTAGCAATGATCCTAATTTCACGGTTAGAAAGTCAGTTATTTTGGTGGTAGTTTACGTGAGGTGTAATTTTACAGTAATTTCGGACGCATTTTTTTCTTCAATCTGTTCGCTTTTTATTGTGTGGAGTATAAACCTTGGAGATGTAGCTGAGAGGAAAAAATTGAATGCGTTGAAGAAACGGTGCTGCTAAATTGTGGTAGGTATGCAGTGTTGTAGTCATGTAAGAAATGAAGATCTTGAAAGGAATGTGAGTGGGAAGTGAGCGGTCACCCGAAGTGTTGAGTGCGCTGGACATGTAGAGTATAACAGCAAAGCGCATCCAGTAATGTAATAAAAGTGTTATGGCGTGTGTGTGTGTGTCTGAGGGAAGTGCCCCATGTTTTATTTTTTCTCGGGTCACTGGTTTTCAATTTGAGGAACCGGGTGACCGGTGGCATCTTCAGTTTGCTGCTTTGTAAGTTTGATTTTCTTTCGAGTTGAAACGTAGGAATTTTTTCAGGGAAAAGTAAAATCAAATTCAAGGGTGAAATTTAAACGTATTTGAAGTAAGTATTGTTGTGTTCAAAACAACTGTTATCTGAGGAGACTGGATATTTGGTAGTGCAAAATTTGCGACTCGCTTGCATTTATGATAAAAACTGTGACGCCGTTGCATGGCAATGAGAATTTTGAAAAGGCTGAAAGAGTCTTCGAAAATTAGGAATACGTGAGACAGAAAGTTTGATTGCCATCGATAATTAATCTATTTTGGTACAGTATCCATGCTAGTGAAGTGTACGATACCATGCCTACCTGCACTAATTCTCTCGTGAATAAAGTCTCCTGATTTGAATGTGTATTCACCTTAGTTGCTATCACGGCTATGACCCATGCAGTGTATTATGGTGTGCTGACAAAAAAGAATTACGCTACAATTTGCGGGGCATCTGATCGGTGGACGTTGTAGCACCCTTTCACACAATGCACATATTTCGGTAACTTTTTTGGATGTCATTAATACTCGTTCAATGCGTGTATTGTCAGCGCTCTACAGCGACTGTATTCCTTACAACCTAGCTCAAAATCATCATTACTTGTGCTCAAAATATTGCATAATTCGTATTGTTGAGTTGCCTTCTCGCTTTGTTCTGCTTCTCTGTTGTGGAGGAGGCTGGCTTCTCATAAACTTGACCTGCATGAGCGTAGCTTGTACCTGACATCCATTACCTCATTCTTTAAGTTTACATCTCGTTCAGGTGCTTTCAGTAGACTTTCTATTAATTGAAATAGAATAAGCTTTTTTTTTCTTGCTCCAAAACATTTTCTCCTATTCATTGCTCTCCTTTTTTCTCAACACCAGTTACCTTCTTCACCTTTTTATCTTGTTCATAAAATTCTTTCAATCTTGTTCTTTCTATGTGCTGGGTTTGTGGATATACCTTGTGTGTTGATTCACAGTTTTCTTAATTCCACACTTGATGGTGCCTTCCTCCTTCCTCTCTGCGAACATTTTTATTGTGGTTAGGGGGCGTGAATTAGCTTATAATCATAATCTAATCTCAAAAAATAAAAAAATGAAGTAAAATTTAGTGAAGTATGATGCTGTTAGTTCAATTCATAAAATCGTGTTGAATAAAACCAGTACTTAACTTAATGGATGTAGATGTGTTCGTCCAAATATCGATACCATTAATAGAGCGGTTAATTCGTCGAGATGAGTGTTGGAACGAGGCTGAAGTGTTGCTGCTGCAAGCAACCCCGTGCTAAATTGGTGATGCCAATAACTCCATGAGACAGGGCGGAAGCTGGCGTTGCGAGGAGCTCCACTGGCTCAAAGTCATACCCGCGACCCTCGGCTACACCGCCGCCGTCACCTCTCCTGGCCACTTCGCGCCTCTCAACGCCCTGGCCTCCACTCACCGCATCTCAGTCAGCCAGCAGCTCGTGCAAGCCGGCCTCGCTCTGCCTCTCAGGTCACTCCTGTGTTCACCTATTTACACTTTTACTACAGGACATCATTGAGCCTTGTGTTTTTCACTATCAACATAAACCAGTTGCCGAAACCTATAAAGGTGCGTGCGAGCGAGTCTATAAGTGTGCAGTGCTTTCATTTGCTCGTAAGGTTTGATCTCGCACTTGGTCGGTAAACGAGCCTCGATGCAGTAAATGGGAACTGCTACTCTTTCTTTTCCTGCGGCGGTACCCTGTGAGAGGTGCTAGGTTAAACCTAGTAGTGCTGTCGGCCTTTAGGGTTGATGTATAAGTTTCGCGGTAAGTGATGCAATTGAGTTATGTGATTGATTCGAATTTGCATTTGCCATGCACGCGAACACGCGCTCGTCCGTGCGTTAACATGGGAGGATACCAAAGTGACTTACCAAATTTACCAGTCAGTCAGGAATGTGGGTTATATTAAGTTAAGTTGTGTGTATCTTATTAAGAAATGGGGAGTTTGAATGTTCATGTTGTGTTTGAATTATCGTTTTTTCAGCCACTGCACTCACGAAGATTGGAAGATCTGCAATCCTTTTGACTATTAGCGTAATTGCTAACATTCTTTACTTTTGTGGTTGAATTTCTACAGAACAATGCAAAATGTCGATCCCACGGCTTCAAGCGTACAAAGCAAGAGCCACTTGACCTCTGGCAAAGATACCTGCTCGTCGAATGGGCGTTCTACCGTGAAGACAAAAGTTGCTGACGATAAAACCAGTGAGCTGTCTGGTATTGTCACCCCAGAGTCAGCTACAGTGAGTGAGAATAAATTCAACAAATCATCGCCCCGTGCTGAAAGCGTTCCTGACTCTGCACCAAACGCTGAGCACAAGAATGGCCAAAAAATTTCGGATCAATATCAAAAGGACAAGGTTTGCGACGCTAGTTATTCTCGCGTCAAGTCATTTGCTTGTTCAAGCAATGACCTCGGAAGCCTTAATAAAATTGTCCATGAAAACTCTGAGACAAAAGTGACAAGCGTGAGCACGTCAAGAAACCTTCCTTTTGTGCAAACTGAAAACTCTTTCAGATTGTCGTCTTTGTCGAAATCTAAATCGTTAGCGCGTAGCTCCCGAGACTCAGCCAAGAGTGAAGAGTCGGCTTCGTTCCGTGAAAACTCAGCTGATAGGAAGAAGGAAGTGGGATCTCAGTGTGAAGATGGCTCTATCAGTTCAGTGAAAGATGAACCCCGTGACAAGATATCTGCCGCTTTACTGGACATAAACAATTACTTTCAGTCCACGAACAATGAGGAAAACAAGAAGTTAGACCGAAAAGTTGAATGGCTGCCTAACTCAGAGCGCATTTCTGGAAGCTTCTCTGCTATTCCGACGTACGTTGATGTCCTGGGGCACATCCACCTTCATCCTATCGCAAGTAAGCTCATTTTTGCTTTTAATGTGCATCTTTTATTTCTTGTTCATGTTGTGAACGTTTATTCATGTTGAATAACAACCTATTTCATATTTTTTAACCTGGTATTTAGACCAAATTCTAAGTTGATATTGTTTTGAATGATAAACATAAGTTTGTACCCTAATTACTTATTCGCATGAGGTAACGAATGTTTCCACCCATGTGAGGGAGTTGGGTCTGCCGAAACTGTTAGCTCACTCAGACCTTTCTTGGTACTTGTCTCTCTTTCAAAAACTTCGTTTGCTGCTCGCTGAAAAATCAGCTAATTTTATTTCAGGAGGCCGTTTGAACAGAAACTGTTAAAAAACAAGCGTTGATCGGTAAAAGTTTTTTCGATAAACAGACGTTCTAACCTTATCTCACCGGTATCTAATTGAGTCCAGAAAATTCGAGCGATTCTCTTGTTCTGACTCGCGAATTTAATGTTTTGGTGATGAGCATTGAACTCTCCGAGGGGGATACAGCTGCTGATTGTCCCCATGGGCTCCCTCAGGGGGATACAATTATTGTATCTATGGGAATTAGCGCTCCCAGGGGGAAAATGTGCGAGGGCCCGAGCTGAAAGTTAGGTAGGCCTTCTTTTTGTTGAAATAAAATGCTTTTTGTTATGTTAGGGACCACCTTTTTCGGTTCACTGTTGTCCTGTTTTTCAGCACCTATTACTTTCTTGGTCAACTTTTATCTTGTTTCATGAACTTCTTACTCAAACTTACTGTTTCTATGCCCCTTCTGCATATATTCCGCATTCCCTCGTCTATATACTAAATGGCGCCTTCCTCTTCCCTCTCTTCGATACGCTCTTTTTTTTGTAGTGGTTAGGGAGGCTTAAGGCAACCATTTCAGCATTTCCAGTCAAAAATTAGATTATCCCTATTTTTTGTTTTATTGATTTAAAAGAGTTTGAGATATGTCCCCGAATGTCTGTAGAAATATCAGGAACGTATCCCAGAGCTAGCGCCCCCCAGAAGAGGGGAGAGCATCCCGCTTACGGACCTTTTTTTTCATTTTTGAACCTAGAGCAATAAAATTTGGTTTACTGGTAGTAAATGCAATTTAGAATCATTTATCATTTATGACAAAATGCGATTTTCTTGAAAAGAAAATGGGAAATCATAGAAAACGACATTATTTGGGGGGGGGTTTCTAAATGCTTCTTCTCTGACAGTTTCTGAGCTACAGTAATGATTTTGGTATCATTGGATGCAAAATAACGTGGGAATTCCAAAAAATTTAATGCTCTTCCTCAAATTTCCAATTGTAATTTTTTCAAATTTCATCATTCATATTCCTCAAGGTGAGCATCCCCCTTTCGAACCTTTTTCTTTATTATTGAATTTAGAGCAATGAAATTTGGTACACTGATAGGAAATGCGATTTAGAATCATTTACCTTCTATAAAAAATGCGATTTTCTTGAAAAGAAAATGGGAAATCATTGAAAACGACATTTTTTTTNCTACAGTAATGATTTTGGTATCATTGGATGCAGAATAACGTGAAAATTCCATAAAATTGAATGCCTTTCCTCAAATTTCCAATTTTAAATTAAAAAAAGTGAAGAAATTGGAGAGAAAATTTTTTTTAAATTCAAATTTATGGCGTCATAACTTTGGAACAAGAATGAATTTTGAAAAACTATTCAATTTTTGGGAAAGCTCTTGTTTTTCCGCATCCAATGATACCAAATCATTATTGTAGCACATTCCCCAAGGGAATGTGCACTCTCGGGGAGGAAATACGTGGTCCTAAGTTGATGGCTAGATAGGCTTTTATGTTGAAATAGAAGAGGTTTTTGGTTTTGTTGCGGACCACCTTTTTCGGTTCACTGCTGTCCTGTTTTTCAGCACCTACTACTTTCTTCTTCAACTTTTATCTCGTTTCATGAACTTCTTTCTCAATTTACTGTTTCTATGTACCTTGTGCATAGATTCCGCGTTGCCTTAAGTTCATACTAAATGGTGCCTTCTTCCTTGTTCTCTTCGGAACGCATTTGTTGCGGTTAGGTAGTCTCTAACTAACATTTAAATTTAAATATAATCTATTTTGACTATGCTTCACCAGTTTTTTCCTTGCACATGCACAACACCAATTGGCCAACAACGTCACGTATGTTCGTTGCAGGAATGTTGAGCGCACGTACACGAAATGAATCTGTCCTATAATGACTCGCAAAACTCATAACCTCTGGAAACTTTGAATGTTTACTAATACTTTCCCCGATCTTTTCATTTTCTCCTGAAATAATAATTTTTTCCATCGTTTTCATTATTTCTTCCTTGTTCTTATGGATTTTTATTATGTGCTTTCTCGTACACAAAACTGATTCCTTTCTTCACGCACTGCCAAAGATCAAAGCGCAACATCAGTGTTTCCAGAGCTGTCTTCGTAACGTAAATTAATGTCGTCCTCAGTATGTCCCCTCTAGCTTTTATGGATTTTTTAAGCTTGCTCCCGATTTAAGAATTACAATGTAATATTTCTAATATGAATCTCTATTAATTGTCATTTTGTTTGTACAGAAGTCGTTGAAAATGAGTAGGCTCAAAACGTTCGTACTAAATGTTTTTAAAATTGCTTCTCTCCATTTTCTCCCTCGCTTTACAGATATGTTATGCGTTCAAGTTTTTTTTTCATATTACCAGAAATACTTGTGTTTTTGCAACTGACGTCCTTGAGACGTGTCTTTATTTTTACTTCATTTATTTATTCCGTTATTCATATTCACTTTCTTTTGAGGTTCTGCCGCTACTAAAATACTCGGAACAACTGTACTTTCGTTTAGGTCTCTTTAATTTTGTTTGTCCATTAGCATGAAAACAATTCTTCGTTATCTTCTGAGTGTTGTCAAGGTTCCACTCAGCGGCATTTTGCCGCTGTGTATTGTTTGCCATAAATTGTCATTAGAATGGAACATTCTTATTGGTAGTGAAATAATTTACGTGTGTGTAGAATGCTCCCCTGGGAATGCGTGAAAAGGAAATACGTTTGCATCGTGTATCTGGACTTGAAACTCTTGAATAGCATTCTCGACTCATTTCTGAATTTTTTTTTGCTAAGAAAAATAATTCGGTTATAAGTTTTACTTTTTCGATCCTAGCTTTAATTTCAGGAAAACGGGCCATACAGAGCATTCTGAAATGCCACAATCTTTGGTCGGGATGTTCACGAATCAACCGTGATGGTTATCGCTACCGCAAAGGCTATATTGATGTCAATGGAAACTTCATTCGTTCTAAAGTTCGGGCTTCGTTCAAATCCACAATCGCATCGAACCTAAGCATTCTTAGCTCCGATGAGAGCATAGATCTGAAATGTTTCATTTTTGAATGCGATCCGCTTTAACGAAAGTCACTACCTTTCATTATTTGTTCCCACAGTTCACCACGAAATGGTTACGTTTTGGATTACGGAGTTGATGTTTTGTGTTCGTTGTGCAGGTGAGCATCGCCTCGAGCTGCTGAGGGACTCGCTGTTGCTGCAGTTCCGCTACTCTTCCCCGGAGATAGCCAGCGTCGAGGAGAGCGACTTGCAGTGCGGCGACGATGTCGTGGCGCTCTTCCACTACGACCACACCTGGCACCGCGCTACTGTGGTGCAGGTACCGCGCCCAATGACTATTTTCCTTGGATCTGCGTAAATTCGAAAAACGAAGTGCATGGCCATCTTCTATGTCAATATGATTTCATTTATCAATGTAAGATGACCAAGTAGGTTTGGTGGAGCTTTTTAGCTAATTCTAATGAAACTTATGTTGAGCTCATTTAACTTCCTTGTTGAAACAGTGGCAGTATAATTTTGACCTTATCCGCTGCATTTTTAACTCCTGAGCTCCCTCGGAACACCCCTAATATCACGGTTGAAATCATTCTAATCAAATCAAACATCCACAGCTGTAAAATGTCAATTCTTTCTTCAATTGGAAAAGGTATAGTAATTCTACATGGGCAGATTGTGAGCGACCATGAGGTTGAGGTGATGTTTGTGGACTTCGGTAACAAGGAGATCATCTCGGTGCAGAACTTGCGCAGGACGCAACTCTTCGGGGACCTGCCGGTGCAGAGGCATGTCGTCTGCCTCGCTGATGTCGAGCCCGTAAGTTTCGCTCACCTTACACAGTTTTCCACCGTATCGAACTTGAAAGTGAATCTGGTTGTAATGATGTAAAGCTCATCGTTTAATTTGTAGATCACGAGAGCGTAATACGGACAGAGGTATTCTCTTTGGGTCTCAATGATAGAGACCCTAAATTCGTGACGTACAGCAAATTGGCGTTTTCCAATGTTTTGTGACCAAGTGCACTGCAGCGAATTATGTCCTTATAAAATTGATGTGCTTTTGGCCCATTGCTTTAATCTGCTCTCCAGTAAAGTGTAAGCGCTAAAATAAGTGCGACAGGAACAGTGAGAGTCCTAAGATGGAGACGATGTTAATGAAGTTTTCAGCAATTTATAAGTTCGACAAAGTCAACATCTGGCGAGATTTATAACCTAAATTAAAGAAGTATATTTCAAAAGAGTGGAATTTCATGATATTATATTCCCAAGGCCTTAACATCAAATATATATTTTTGACCCATTCTAAGTAGTGCACATCTGAGTTCCTTGGGTAATTGGCAGCGATGTGCGACCTTTTACCTGACTCTGTATCGATGTGCAGGCGCAGTGGTGAGCACGCAACTGTATGCAATGCCAGACAATAAGCCTCGATATCAACCTCTTCGACTATACCATTTCCAATCCAATTTCCTCCTAGTGAAGCTGAATTTCCTCATAGTGAAATTGAATTTCCTCCCAGTGAAACTGAATTTCCTCCTAGTGAAACTGAATTTCCTCCTAGTGAAACTGAATTTCCTCCTAGTGAAACTGAATTTCCTCCTAGT
>JACJUY010002210.1:4971-35090 GCA_014220935.1 Platorchestia sp. MABIK
CGGCTGGGAGATGTGTCCACGAGTTCACGGCTGGGAGATGTGTCCACTGAGTTCACGGCTGGGAGATGTGTCCACTGAGTTCACGGCTGGGAGATGTATCCACTGAGTTCACAGCTGGGAGAGAAGAAACTATAGAAAAAGATTGTGACAGCCTCAAAAATTCTTGACTGCAGAATAAAATGAAATATTGATGCTCATGTCGGTAACTCAATACGTACAGAGAAGCAGTAGCTCAATCCTCCAAAGAAGAAGATGCCTTAGCTCAGTTCTTCGTGTACAGAAAAAAATCAGCACATTTTTAATAATGTTAATGAAAAAATGTAATATGGCAATAGATTTAAATATTCTTAATATGAAAGTCTTTAACTGATTGGTCCACAATATAGTGAGTTGTGAAATATTTCGAGGAAGACAAAAAAATTAATTCCCATAGGTAGTTTCTCCCAATTTGAAGAAAATTTGTACCAGTTCACAAACGTTGATTGATTGGGCGAAGTATCGCCCATGAATTGGCACAGCATGCAAACCTAGGTCTTCCTCGACCTAAGTGTGATTCTGTACGCTTGCACCGCTGGGAAGGGGAGACGAAATACATTGAAGGAAGGAAAAAGACACCATTTGAGTTGTATCATATATTATCATCGATATAAATCAATTTATTTTCCACCGTATAATATGCGGTTTGGTAACCGATGGCTAACATTACGAAGAGAGATGACTTGTGCAGTTAGAGTTATTTTTGACAATGGACACTGGCGGTAAGCTTAAAAATAAACACGTCAACAGGTAAAATTATGAGCACTGAATGGAGCAGGGATATTCATCAAATCGACCTTAAAGTCAGCAACCACCGTCACGCATTATCAGGAGATAAATCTGAAATGCTAGTTGAACAATGGCGCGACCGGTGAAACAATGACTGGCACTGTATGATCAGGTGTCAGAATGGTTCAAATAATTGTAAAGAATCCAGAACAACAATATTAGATATTTCCATGCACTGGATTCTAGTGAAAATTCGCTGTTTTTTAAGATCCTGATTAAACTTCTTCGTGTAGCGGGAGTCGCATAAAATGATTCATCCTAAGAATTTTACTCAGTAAAGAAAAACAATTTTGTCATGAATTGATTTTAACGTTGCAAAAAGTCTGCTTTGTATTTCAAGGAACGAAGCTTGAATACTAATGGAGAATCCAGTAAATAATAATAAAAATTATCGATTTTTACCAAACATGTGTGATTAAAGCGTAGTGAGGCTCAGACTGATGAAATAAATGCGCGAAATAGTATTATTAATTTTTGAGTTTGAAAAGTCATTTTCGTTTATTTTCTCGCACGACAATAATAGACTAAACTAAACCATCTTCGACGATAATATCTGTGAGAGGAAAGACAATAGATTTGTGCAATTTTGAGTTTGTTCATAAGCTTACCTGTTGTGACGCGCTCTACCTTCAGGACTGTGTCCTCGAGTGAACAATTATTTATTTACTGGCAGCTTTTTATTTCTATAAGTAAATTTAGAGCTTCTTATTTACAAAATAAGTCTACACAAAATAGTTTCGACTAATTTTTCACTAATTGAATAATATATCTCTTACGATCACTTTAGGTTAACCTAGGAAAATTTTTGGTTTCAGGATCAATTATCAGAAGCGATGCAATTTTAAGGTATTTGGTTTTATAAATCTCAATATAACGCATGACATTAAAATAACGTGCTCATTTTGCAGTTCATCAATGGAGATTTATAGTAAACAAGAACGAGGCAAACAAAGTTAACTTATCAGATGAGTTTCATCGAATCGTGCAACATAATTCAGCAAGTTTTGCCTAACAAATTCTTATTGTTTTCAGTTGAAAGTTTGTGGTTGAAAACCGTCATCTTACGCACTGCTGAAGTAGGAGGCAAAGTATAAACTGTTATTCTGTCTACGAAAAAGGACGGCTAACCTTCACGCACAAGCACATTTCTATCAACGAACATGAGAGCGACGAGGGTATGGCAACTAAGACGAGGCAGTTGAACTACAATGTGTAATTAATATAGGTGCTACTGTATTGATATGCTAAACACTTAAAGATAGAAAAGTTAACAGTTAGAAGCCACTCAACACAGAACAGACAATGATTCACGCGATCATGCACTGCTATAGAGGGATGTTAATTAACTTGGGCGTGTCATGTTCCGGACGAAAAAATTTAGTATACAGTGCACTGCAGCGCAGAATTGGAGCCGTCAATGCAGTTGGGTTCAAAGTTGAAATATTTTTGCCCTAAATTAGAACTATCGACATCAAATTTGTTAACATCAGAACCAATTGGAAAACCTTTTCTGGGGTTGCAGATGAGGTCACCGAGACAAAAACAGAAAATATCCATTAGATGAATTAAATTGAAAACAATTTAGAATTGCACATTTTTGACTGAACTGGACTTTAAAGTTCTACAGCAATCAATAGAGGGCGAATATTAAATGCTATTACGTAAACGTAAATAGTTACTCATTGTAGGCACGAAATAGTTCTAACATCCAGAGAAGCACGTAACGAGTATTCTATCTCTAGGAGAGACACCCATGCATATGGATAATGTTCCGCGGAACATAACAGCCAGGCTGCAGCTGATGATGAGCCGAATGGAATATTTTTTTGTCAATTTCATATTATAGGGGATGGTTTGTTTATGAAATAGCGTCAAATCAAAACCTTTCATTAAACCATGACATGGCTTTTACATGAACAACTTGCCAGGAATTGGTCATGACCAAGCCACCAAGTACTATATAGGTACGGACCTCATGAGTGATATCTGAACGGATCGTCTTGGATTTGATGCCTTCTTCTTAAATTTCATGTATAATACAACATCCAGAAACACCGAGGTTCTAACATAGCAAAACTAAGGTGAAAAAAATAGGTCCTTGAAATGCATTTTACACTCTAATAGGTAGATTGCTTTCTTCTCGTTTGTTATTCTTACTTCGATTTGGAGCATTGGCTTAGGTGGAATTGAAATAAAAAATTCTGTAGATAAAAGTTACACCAGTATAGAACAGATGAAAAATTTGCAAAATGAGTTTTGGTAAACAGTCCTCACGTTATCTGAAATCTTATGGTAAAATACGCTGAGAAGAATAAAAATACGAACGAAACCTTACATTATTAATAGTACTCGAACGCTATCTACGAGTGAACGAATGTTTTGATGGCTGGGAATTTCAAAGATAACGTAAGAGAACAATTCGCTCCGGAAAAAAAAGCTCGATGGATCAACGTCTCTTGTAATGAATAAGAGTTTCGAAATTTCTTTACACCCTCTGGTAGCTGACGGTTGTGTATATTTGAAAAATAATAAACTTATTTCACTAGCTATACCTTACATGATCAAGTTACCCTTTCGTTTCGATAACTTAATTTAGGTCAGCAAGCACCGTCTACACTTCATACCGTACCTAACTTAACTCGTATCTATGTACACATTTGTACAGCACGCCTACATAAAGATGCTGCGAACAGCAGTTACTCTCGAACTTAAGTGTAAGTAAACTTAAGGATAGTTATACAAAAATACATGGCTCCTATGAAATTTTCTCTTATAAAGTATAGATAGTATTCTTTTTAGTGTACCATCGCGTTCATTTTTCGTAATCACATGATGACTAGTTCGCAGTCTGAAACGACCAGAGTCTTGACCAAACTGTTAACGAGATGTAGCGCAATTTGCAAATTTTATTTCCCAGTAGTTCAACGGATCACTGTCAGGAAAACGTGCGAATTTTTACTAACTTGGGTTTTTCAGCTTAAAAATAGAATCGTACAATGATGGAGAATTAAATGATTGCTCTAATTTTAAGAACCTCTGGAACTTGAAGAAAAAAATATCTTGAATAAGACAAAACCTTCAAACATTATGCATTCGAATAGAAGATTGCACTGGCCTCCACAACAGTAGTCACTTTGAAATCGTTTTTGAGTGGTGGGGAGATCTCAGAGAGAAGAAAAAAATATAGAAAGGTACTGAAACATAGATACTCGTGCAGGAAGTAAATTGCATGGTGCGCTGTTTTTTTCCCTCGGAGATGGAAGTTGAAGAGGAGAAAAATAAAAGATGAAGCCTATACAATTACGAAAGGTACCAACAACTAGCACTGTTGGCTTGAGGTTTTGCTTTAGCCTCCGACGATCTCAAATTTCTCATGGCGGGGAAACAATGAGGAACGCTGATGTCCATTATAGATAAAACAAAGTTTCTTTAACAGCGAGGAGCGCAGTCCCAAGGATACCGAGGGGTTGAATCCTCTTCAGCTTAGGAAATCATTTGAGAGCCAGAACTTTTGGTGCGACCAGCGTCATGACTCGTTGTGACGCCAGTCTTCAGCAAGGCAAATAAGCTGAAATTGAACGTTCGAGGTCTTCATTCAGAAATACTAAGTAGGTATTGAACTGTTCCCGTGGAAAGCATGGGTCTTCGTTATTACGTCCGAGCTTTTTCTATTATTGTTGCTGTTAAACTCTGGTTGATAGAATATGAAGTTGCATTGAAAATAACTTTTTAAGTTATTTGGGATTGAGTTCAATTTAAAGGTATGATATTTAAAGTACATGAACTCTTAGTTGTTTTGCACTGAATGAATGAATTTGAGTGAATTTCAAAACCACCCAATTAAGCGAGTGCCCGATTTTCAGACATATTCTGCAAACTCTCCGAGAAATAAACTTAATCATTTAATTGATGGGTGCATAAATTTAGTCTTTAGGAGTATTTTAGTGAGTCTTCCAAAGAAAGCGAACACGTTTCACTTGGCGAAGATAAAAACTATGCTTTAAGCGAGTTCATAGTAAATGAGATGCGAATATGCTCTTAAAAACATTATCATGAATTCATTTACCATAATCTGGCTTCACTTTTAACCGTAAGCTGTCATCATGATTTTAAGTAACGTTACCGAAGAGCTTCTAAATTTACATGATGATGACATGAGTGTTTTTTGTTTTTCAACAGTGTATACGTGCAAATAATTTATAAACAACCACAATCTCTGACTTGAAAATAATTTCTGAGACTGAATAAAATTTCACATGAAACTACATCTCATTGAAAAAATTCAACTGACGAAAACAACACGGAATATTTATTTTCCTTTTGACACTCAAGTAGCGCAGCGAACGAGCCTCAGTGGCTTGCACGGTTTTCTCCCAAAGAATGGAGAAATTTGCCCAAGTTTTACTTTTCGTCGGGGCTCACCTTGTTTACCTCAACTTACTCCAATAGTTTTGGAGTTGGAAAAGCTCATTTCTCATCTTGGCATTTGTACAAGATCAACTCATGCATTTTCTGCGTGCTGGTAACCTCAGATATTTACTTAAATTATATCGCTTGAGATTGTGCGTTTAACATTAGTTTCTTCCTTTTCTTACACTATAATACAAGGAACACAATAAAACTCTTTAAAACTTCATTTTCCTGCATGACTGGAACGTAGCACCGCTAAGAAAAATTAAATTCCAGAAATAAGAAGCTAGCTGAGATAATCTGCAGCATGTCGATTACTTGTCTTTTACATCTAACCTCTAAGCACACGTGTAGTGAATTTTATCTAACAAAGTTTCACTGAAAACGTCAATTGACACTATATTGATATGCGAGAGCAAATATCGGCTATAATCTACGTACTGTTATGCTAACCTAATCTAGGATGATGATGAATCTAATTCTTATCGTCAAAATAGAATGGAAAAAGCGTTTGGAAGTTAGAGAGCGAGCACACTGAACACAACTACAACAGAAACTGGTCTAAATGCTAGTTCTGTTTCTACGTAGAGCTGTTTCCGTATCAATAAGCTAGCATTTTTCTGAGAGGATGAAGATGGCGAAATCATTCACATCTAACAATGTTTAAATGCTACGTATCAAGTGACACGGAAGATGAGAATTTTCAAAGGAAACACCGTGCATGAAGCATGAGTTAATCCATTGTACGCTCACCAAGTCTTCTCCCAGACAGAAAATATAAAGAACAGGCATTTCTTAACTCTAGCACCTGCAAACATGGAAGTTTTGTAAACCTAAACGTACTTTACTTGGGACGTTAACTACTGAAGAAAAAATTGCCTAACCTTCCGTGTCTCAGAACGGAAGGTTAGATACAAACATGTTTTCTATAAGTGGTGGAGCCGGGACCAGGTCTTCCAGTTTAAGATAGAAGATCCTTTGCAGTCCCTGTACAGATAATGACCTTAGTTCTGGAAGCTTGCCCAAAATTCGTGAGAAATAATGTGGCTTTTTCTGGGCCTCTGCGTTGTAAGTGACGTGGTCTCGAAGCGAACTGATTATCTTCATCTGCAGTTGTTCCACCTTTTTGGCGTCTTTCAGACCATGTCGCTCTGAAAAATTTAATTTTTTTTAAGGTCAATGTAAAATTCTATCCTTTGAAAGCTAAAAAAAAGAAAACGTAGGTGACAGACCACGCATAGATTAGCCAAGTACTCAGAATTTGCGTCTTGCGCAGTTTTTTCTTAGTTCTTTACGAACCTTTCATACTAAAAAGTAAAGCTATTCTATACATATCTGCCAGCATAGAAGCGATTTTTCATGTTTTTATTTTTTTTTAATTTTCATTCGTATATTATCGGCTGAGTTAAACTAAAACTTGCGTTATTGATTAGAAATGGGAAAAATCATGGGAGAAAAAACTCAAGCTCTTAGCCAATATAATCTATCGTTTTTCTATCATTGTCTATAGGTATTTGATGAAATTTCATAAATATGGCAACACCAAATTAATTATAAGTTCATGAAATACAATCGAACTGGACGAAATACACTGTTTTTGGGATTATTAGAAACAAATTACCACCAAGTCTAATCGTAAATTTTCTAAAAAAAATTGTCACAATGATTACTAGTGGCTGAACCTGTAGGTGCATCAGGCGATCAAACTCCTCTTTTATTACTCTGTTGTAATCAAGGACAAAATACTTTTGATAATGACAAGGATGTTTGCAAAAAAATTAATGTTTGATTCAACAGTTATAATTCTATGAAAAATTGTGAACCTAAAAGCAGTAATAAAACAAAGCATGCATTTCAGCTGCACCATTGCTGACATTCTATCAAGTGCTCGATGTATGGAACATGATGAATTGAAATAAACATTCGCTAACCAATACACTGATGCCATCTGATAATACTGGACAGGAAATACTGATTTGAAAATTTGTTATTGATCGGCAAAGCTGTAGCACATTCAAGTAATAGTCAGAAAGTTATGGAGCATTTAGTGAATCCTTGCACGACTTGCCGGTAGTAAATAAAAGAGTAAATAACACGCATTTAAAGTAATCATATTATGGACGTTTCAACCTCTTAAGTCATTCTCAACTCTTAAAAACTTGAGAGCTGAGAATGATTTTAGAGGTCGAAATGTCCATTTCTACTCATTGATTTTCTTTTTTAAGGTGATGTTGTTGCTTTAAATGAGTGCTACTTTACATTTTTATTTATGATTAGGATTTACAAAAAACAATTTTTTATTCATATACATGACTTACCGGTGACAATGGTAAGAGCTGAGAGGCAAGCGAAAGCAGACAAGTCTACGTCCATCGTTTTGAGCGACGCGGCGAAGTCCAAGATACATTGCAACCATTCACCAAACGACCGTTCGCATTGACTTAAATGAAGAACCTTGGCGTTGTCGAAAATAAACTTGTTCTCCTCCGGGTTATTCCTGGAAATAAATATTTCAATGCATTTTTTATGTGGAGTTACCAGCAAATACGAACGTTAATTAATGCTTACAGTATTATTTTTCACACAGATTTGCAACAATTCATCGGATTATATTTTTTGTGGTCTGATTTCGTCATGAATAGCAGTTAATGTCCCAAGTTTTTACGTCGTAGGGAGTATAAAATCCTTTCGTTAAAGTCAAGTACGAGTCCGCTCAGTGTTGACGCTATCAACAGCTTCGTTAAAACATCACTATACTTGAACGGTCAGTAGATAAACAATTAGTAAAACTGTACAAAATTATTTTTAATTTGTCCCGAGGAACGTTGGATAAAAATATTGGACTACTATGTATTTCATTACGATTCATTATATGAACCGCCTTTCATTTTGAAGGAATGATTACTTTAAAGCATTTATGAATTGCTTTCTGAACACTAACAGGCCTGCAATGTTGAAATGATTGAGCGTATCAGATGCTTTATTAACTAATATTTTGAGACCAAAATGAGTCAAAATTTCACAGGACACCCCTAAGCTAATCTGTTCGTAAAAGCACAATTATAAAATCGAAAGTTTTTTGAAGCTATTACTAATGGTCTTAAATTGATGATGAAAATCGTAGGTAAGATATCAAAGATTTCTAAAAGCATGGCAGCAAGTAGGTCTCGGGTTACCTGTTGGAAAAGTGTGGTCACTTACGACTTTAGTCTACAATACGCAGGATATACAGGGCTACTCCTATAGAAATTGATGTCATATGAACGTTCATGCTTCATCTCACTGGTGATCAAACTACTGTTAGTGAACCTTAATGAATTGACTTAATTTGCTTCTGAGAATAATAAAAAGGAACTCCTATTTTCTCATTACTTTTTAAAGCCTAATGGTGAACATTATTTACTAATTTAAAGTGTACTTGGTAAGGCGATAGAACGACCTAGTCAAATATAACCACACTTTCTCTGGATATATCGCAAACAAGAAAACAAGGATATCTTTCACTGCTTAGTTCTCAGGGCTCGATGTGAGTGATTTGAGCTGATATGAACAATTTTAACCGAGAAGTTATTCATATTATGTCCCATAATTTTTACTGTAGCCATTCCTATCAGCAAATTAGAGTTTTGACTACACACTTGTGATAAAATTACACGAGAGTTTCCACGTTATCGCTAGAATAAGCCTGTGGACCAATCTCAACGTCAGAACTAAAATGAGCCTGAGGCCTAATTTAGACGTCAGTACTTACATAAGCCTGTGAGCTAATCTCAGAACAAACAGCTCCAGAGACGCATTTTGGAAGAGAAGATCTTGGTCTTCTCTCGCCAAATCATGGTAACCAGGAATTTTGACAGCGAAATGACGAATAACTTCGATGCTGGAAGTCAAAAGGCTGTAGAACTGTTGAACCTTTTCGGCTTCAGAAGTCGGGACGTCAGCTCTCGCACTGTCAGGCTCTTGGTATAAAGAATAATCTAAATTATTGAGGTCTGGCGTCGTGTCTACGTGGGCTCGAACGAGGGCAGTGATTAAAGATATAGGAGGTGACGGAGGAGATTCTTGGGGGCTTTTAGGTTTAGAAGGAAGCCTCCCTCGTCGTCCTTTAAGGTTATCAGTCCGAACAACTTCTTTAACCATACCTACAGTTAGGCATTTTTGAAATCGACAAAATTGACATCGATTTCTCCGTCGCTTGTCCACAGGACAACTTTTTTCAGCTAAACAGACGTATTTCGCATTCTTTTGAACAGTTCTTTTGAAGAAGCCTTTGCATCCTTCACAAGTTCGAACTCCGTAATGTTGACACGCAGCAATATCGCCACACACAGCACATAGTTGGCTGGGGGACTGAGGTTTGTGCTCTTGAGCCCTTCCCGTAGGAGCGTGCAATCTGGCCATGGTCGGATCTACCTCAGGTTTACGAGTGAGGAAGGGCATTTGAGACGAAACTGCCATCTCAGAGTAATGATGAGAGGTAGATGCTCTGAGATATTGCTCAGACGCAGCCATTGGTTGGAGTGACTCATAAGATGGAGGTGGAGGAGGAGGAGGAGGAGGTGGATAAAATTCCCCAGGAAAACTTTTAGCAGGGGGAGTGTAAGAATGAGGAGAACTTGTTGTGGCAGGATAGGCGGAAATTCGGGCAAACATTTGTGATGGTCCGGAAGGGTAATGCTCAAATGCAATTTGGTGATGAAGGTGAGATTGATGCGGTTGTTGTGATTGATGTTGCTGATGGAGGGTAACATGCGGGTGATGCTGGACATGTTGCTGATGTGCTTGAGGTGTAGGTGGCGGCGGAGGTTGCTGAGCTTGCGGAGGATGGTGACTTGGTTGTTGTTGCTGCTGCTGTGATTGTTGCTGCGCTTGCTGTTGTTGTGCTTGTTGTTGCTGAACATGTTGTTGTTGATGCTGTTGCTGCTGCTGTTGCTGCTGTTGTTGCTGTTGTCGTTGATGTTGTTGTTGCTGCTGCTGTTGTTGCTGTTGTTGTTGCTGCTGCTGTTGCTGGTGGTGAACGTGAGGAGCTTGAGGTTGTGGCGGCTGACTTGGAGGTTGTTGAGCATGTGGCGGCGGGGGCGGATGTTGCTGAGATGTGCCCGGAAAGCTCTGATGGGCTGGAGGAGGGGCTGGGTAGCACTCCCCAGGCTGTTCGTCTGTTTTAAATGTGAATACTTCATCTGCAAGAGGACGGTACCTGGGGGAGTAGGTTTCTTGGAAGCTCGGGAGAGCCAGGCCCGGAGAGCCGGGTGGACTGACTCTGGGCACTTGTTGCTGTTGCTGATGGTGATGCTGTTGCTGGTGGTGTTGCTGTTGAGCCTGATGTTGTTGATGAGCTTGCTGCTGCTGTTGATGTTGTTGCTGCTGCTGTTGAGTGATAACAGGTTTCAAGTCTTCTAATGTAGAAGTGCCAAGAACAAAGTCAGTTTGGAACACATCACTGAACGTTGGTTCGTGACCAGGATCTCCATAAGAAGTTGAAGGAGCGGGAGTTGTGAAAGCTTGACCTAATTTGAATTCTTCTTGAGATGACGTTCCCAAAGGATCATCACCATAAGGATTGATACCATATGATGCAGAAAGCACCTCGGCTACGCTGGAGTGCAGCATTGTCTGAAACAAAGAGCAAACGTCACATTCATGTGGATAATAAAAAATGTAAGATTAAATTATAACACAACTGTGTCATAATCAATCACCGGGAAAGCGCAGAGATATGCGGCGATTTATCTCACACAATGGCCATAGTTCGTGCCTATTGGAGATAATAATATAATTGAAGAAGGGCGAAAGAAATCATTTACAGCTGGACTACACAGTTAACATGAATTGAGCTCATGCATGGAAAAGTGTTTTTCTAGATTTTAATATAAAAGTTGAACTCAACGACGTGTAAGTGAGAACGAAAAATTAACGTGTGTTTAAACTTTAGGTGCTGCGTCTACAATAGCTGAATTGTAAACTTTGGTCGACGTCGGTCGACATCTTAGTTGGAGTCTGCGAAATTTTGTGACAAGGTCTAATGTTTTTTTCATCCACTTTCGAGTTCCGAAGAGTTTCGTGCATTACATTTAAGTTCTACTGTGACTGAGGAAATTTCTTCAGGATGTTCTGTGATTTTTTCCACTTGTGCATTTTATTCTACACGTAAAGTATGTACGCGCTGAATCAATGTCTCATACCATCGATGGCGAAGAGAGAGGACTAACACAGCATCTCCCTGTTTCAGGACTAAAGCGCTCTTCATTATGGCTTAGATGATCGTGACCTGGGCAACTGAACTGCAGTTGGCCAGGGCTAGTTAGGTGTAGATGTTCAAATTCTGACCCGCCAGAAGCCGGAAGACTGAGGTTGACAGGAAGTAGTGGAGCTAAAGTTGGGGATGGAGTTCTCGGCTGATCATTTGGTGACACCACGGTTGTTTCGTAGTTGTGTGGGCTGATAATTGTGATTATGGTAGTTGTACCTGCTGCCAATCCTTCCATCCTTTAGGTTTTGACCTATTTCATCTTCAGATTGTATTGAGTAACAACCAGGACACGTATGTCACGCTTTCACTCAACAGTTCAGGGTGGTAAATTGTGTTTCAGCTCTGGGAATACACAAGATCACACTGCTCTCATCTTTTGGAACTGAAAACATCCCCAATTAATCATTTTGGCTTGCGGGGTTCCATATATTGTATCATGCTCAAGTTCCTGCTGTCTCTCTTGATATCAATCTCAACTTCGCATGTGTCCATGTGAGGGATGGAAGAGAAAGAAAAAACATATTATGGAAGGCTACAAAGAACACGTTCATACGATACATGCAAAGCTGCAATTAACTTTCAGACGTTAATTATGAAAGCTCGTTCCACACGATTGTATTTATTGGCACGAGGAACAATGTTTACAAAGGTTCGTAATCACGGGGTTTTAATGATATTTCAGTCATCGTTGCCCTTTAAGAGACAGAGATCGTGCCAACTGCCGGGATGGGCTGATGGAGATGACAGGGGAATTTCTCTTTAAAGAGGGCGTGGTGACTAAGGCGGTCCATGAAGTAAAAAATGTTCGCAGTTGTTTACACAAAGATATTCTTCAGAGCTATCACAGTATTTAAAATTAATTTAAAACTCTTTCCAATGATAAAATTATCATGATAAGTTGTAGTTATCCGTTTGTTAAGTAGCATTCATTTCATAAAAATGAAAAATAAAACTTTGTCTCAAAAAGGAACTGAGTTCAACCCATAAAAATGTTATTTATAATTCAGCCCTACAACAGAAGAATGAGAAAAAGCACAAGAATGTGAATGCCGAACTGACGATGAGTTATGGTCAGAATTTCTTTCTCGAGCAAAAACATAATTGGCGACGCCGAAAGTGCTGAAAGACTAGCCAGTGATGCATTGCTCGCAAAATAGTTTTCTTCTAAGCGCAGGTAATTTGTAGAGTCAAAATTAGATGATGAATCACTTATTTCAGCTCTTCTTACACAGTCAGTATCAAGCGTGTGAGGTGTGTTATCGTGTTAGCAAGCTAAAATGATATTCACCCACTCAAAGTGAAAACATTTGATGACATTAGAAAATAAATTAAAGTCATACGAAGGCAGACAAAATGAACTGAGCTCACGCAAAATGATTGCATAGAATTGAAGTATCCTCCTGTGTATTCAGAACATTTAGCGTTTTAAACACTGTTCCAACTAAATGGAGTATATAACGTTGGCAAAGTATAATTCATTAAGAAAGAAAAAAGAAGCGGGATTCGAGTGGATGAAAAATTATCAGGAGAGCAAACTAGGATCTAGAAGTTAACCATAAGAGTCGAAAGTTGACTTTCATGGTAAGACCCTCCGGGCAGTTATTTTTATTCCAGAAAATCGCACGCCGCACATGAATCCGGAAACTTCGGTGATGGGTTGGGAATTTATTTTGAGAATGAATAACGCAGAAGTGTAAGATAACAGATGTTCTACTTGAAAACAGTAGGGATTTGAACTTTCGGAGGCTAGGCCTTGCCTCAAATGATCTACATAGTATAGCTCGTAACCAATACCAAGAAGAATATTGAAAGCCATAATTGATTTCTATAAACAAGAATTATCAGAAACATTGACTCGTCAGCAAAGAAAGCTCTTTAATTAAGAATTTTTAGCTGGGGCCATCGACTGACCTGCAGCATAGATAACTCGCGCATGCGCCGGCCGACCTTGGTCATGCATAATTAGATATATCATGGACAATTAAATGAGTTTACATGCATGTGTAAATGTACTAAATTAGATCAACGGACGTTTAGTCAAGTTAATTGCACGCTGCGAGCCACAATTGTAAAAGTTTCCTGTCATATTCCTGAATATATAACAGCGAGCTTTTAAAAGTGCTCTGTGTTTCCTTTACATTTGCCGTGCGTATTCCTGCATGTATATTGTCTAATTTGAATAGTTTAGTTAGTTTCGTTCTCAAGATAGTCGTTGCACTATCAAATCAACTTAACTGGAGAATTGTCTGTGCTGAATGAAACGCCTTTAAGATTTGATTAGGCGAATAATAACAAACAAATTATAGAAAATGCTTATTCAAGACCGGAATTTCAGTTGGAGAACGATTTCTACTCGTATTTTACTGTTTAGAAGTTCAATTCTAATCTAAATCAATTATTTAGAGCTCTCGAATCTCGAAGTCATGTGAGCTTTAAAATTTCGTCATCACTCAAAAATTGTAATTCGAGATGAATGCTAGATTTGATCAATTTACAAATGCTTCATTAAGGTCACAATGCCACTCAGTAATTTTCATGTAAGGAACTGCTGCGTTTAGTACTTAACTTCACAAGTCAAAATGATGTCAGCACAGATTGATATTTTTAGTTAGTCAACGGATGTATGTTAAATCATTCGAATTTATGCGATGAAATTGAGTAATAAAAAAATTACATGAAAGTGAACATTAAAATGAATGAAATTAAATAACTTGTATACATGCCGTGATATTAAATTGTATGTTAATCAGTACATTTACATTTTAAGTTTTGTATTGTACATAAAGACGCTCAAAAAAAGAGGAAGAACGCGATGAAACGATCTTTTCAATTATTCCTTTCCTTCCGACTCTCTACTCTTTTTCAAAATTCCCGAAAGGACAATAGGAATATCTGAAGAAACCCACTCAGCGTGGCGATGAAGAGTCCACACATTAGGCCAGCAGATCTAAGAGTGGCCGTCAGAATATTCGCATGCGTCATTGTTTCTGCCCTGTTCGTATCCAACCCAACTTTCATTTATAATCAGACGTTAGAACATTTTATGATTATTCGAAATTTCATTACTAGAAGTAAGATCAGATTCCACGCTTATACGACGTCATCAGCTCATCGCTATGATCGTGTCGTAAACATAGGTTACTTATTGGTTACAGAATACGCTCGAGCATGTTCTGATTTCGCATGAATACGAAATTCAGGGAGAAGATTTTTTGCCAGATAATAACAAATCAAGCCCAGCATTTTCAGTTATAAAAAATCGTTCAGAAAATTTACGTTCATTGATGTGAATATAATGTCTTTGAAGTGTTGCATCTAACTCTCCGAATAATTGGGTAAAATCAAGGCAATTACGCCGACGCAAAAACTCCAGCTTACACTGATGCCTTCTTTAGAACCGATACGTCTGGAAAAAGGACTGCGCATGTCGAAATTCGAACGATGGTAATGAGACAGAAGACATCGCTGAGGCTGGGTCAGTAGCATGCAATGTGGCCAAATTCCGCAAAACCTGGACAGTGGACACCCAACGAATGACGGCCGGTACCTGCGGCTGCAGCAGTAGCATGCTGGAGTGCGGCTGCGGGGTGGTGCTGGTGTGCTCCGGTGGCTGCCCAGGAGATGATATCTCAACTCCTACAAGAAAAGAAAAAACAATTTATTAGAATGGCTCTTACCATTTTAAACAGCGCTTTGTAGGTCGCATGTCCTACTCCAGTATAGAAAACATGTGGTACTCTCTAACTCCGTAAAAGGTTCCGGCTCCATGTTCCGTAATATATATTTTTTCTCTTGTCAAACATTGGTGTGAACGAGCTTACAACAAATATTTATACGTAGTTGTTGTCTTACTTGGTTTTGAGATCAAATTCAAAATCAATTGAGAGTATTTAATCAGTCGAATTTTGGAATATAAAATCCCAAAAAATTGGAGATAAGGTTTACAAATTATTAACCATGAATTTTAAAGCAAGGAGCAATCCATTTATGTACCAAATTAAAACTTTATAAATCGCAAAATAAGATTATTTTCATAAAAAATAATAAAAGAATTTCAACCATCTGGAATACGCACTGGTGCTCTAGTTTTTATAAATTAAGGAGCCTACTCAGTGGCGTACATACAAATTGCTAAGAAATTGATTTCGTACGCTTTGTATTAGGTAGAAAATTTAAAGCAATTTTCTAATAAAAATGTTAATAGTAAATTTAAATTTCACGGGAAATTAAAAAACAGCAAACACATTTAAAGAAAATGAAATGTTAGGTATTTGTCAAATTTGTCCAAGAACATAGTGAGTCATGTAGTGATTTAGTATTTAATTCCCATGAAAGGGCATTTTATATTAGCTCCTACGCATCAGTAAAATTCTAGCCTAGAGAAACAGCAGTAAAACACATTAGCTGGAATCATATTACATTGACCTTTGAGTTTGTGCACGTATCAAGAGACTCAGAAAATGGAATACTCAAATGAATCTCAACATACATCACAGTATATCTCATGACACTACATAAGACAAAAGCATGAGAAACAAATGTTCGGTTGCAAAAACATTCACAATATTTTTGATAACACATGTCACTTAGAAGCTCAAAAGCGAAAGATGCGCACATATTTATGCGCTTTAGCGTATCTCAATGAAAGACCGACACAATTATCCCATAAACATCAGGCAGGCCTCTCATACAATGATTAATGGCGCGATGAGCTTGTAGAATACTCGATTGAATGGAATTTTTTCTGTTAAACATTGAATAAACTTGTTATAGGAGCACAAAAAATGGGTGCGCAATCAAGGTTTTCGAGAAAGTCGGATCTCTCAACAAATGTCAGTCAGTAAGAAATTGTTCATTCCGAAAGAAGTGATTGATGGATCGAAGACTTCTCCGGCGTAAGTAGCAAATCAAAGTTCCCACAAAATACAAATGATAAAATTAGTTTCACTGAGAACTGAAAAATTTTCATGAATAGCATGATGGGATGGCACACGGTTTTGCTCTTCGTATAATGTGGTCGAGTCCAATGGAAATTTCATCACTCATTGAAAAGAAATCATCTGAGGCATGCAGCTAAGAAGTCTCGCGCGAAATCATGATTGAAGATTGCAAAGGTATCCATCCGCATGCAAATGCATTCCACTGCATTCATGAACCATGATTCGACAAAGTAGTAACCATAACAATTCAACAGAAAGGCGTTTCCTATAGATGTTATAAAGACATCAGGTAAAAACAATGTGAATCTGTCGTCCGTAAATATAATGTTGTATTCTTCACTGCAAAATTTCGATGGAACTGTGCTCGATGCGCAGAAGCTGAGGCAAACGACGCGAACCCGCGGCCTACATTTGAGGAAAAAAGCGCATATATTGGGTCAAGACTAGTCTCACCGTCGGGCTGCCGCACCTTGCGAGCTCGCGCTGACGCGGAGGCTAAAACAGGGAGGAGTGTGAGGGCAATACATGCTGCGTGCGCTGCTGCCGTGCTCCAGATCACTCTTTTAATACACTGAATTTTCTCGCAGATGTTTTCAGTCAATTTCAGATGCTGATGTGTCGACCTTGTGAAACTCACCAACAAAAAATTTACGGAACCAAAATTGTTGTTGGTTCATGGAACGATTCTTGCAAGCTAATGATAGCTATTTCCAAAAGTTTTCCAATCTGGCAATAGTATTATTTACGTAGATTTTTCAGAGCTGTAATTAGCAATCTGAAATGCTCTTGGCGAAAATGAAATTCCCGTCTCAAGTCGTTAAATATATTCGTTATATATAATGTGCAATCATTCTGGAGACAGAATTGCACGATAAATTATCATATTGTTTCACATACACAGGAAACCAAATTTTAAATTTTTCCAACGCCATATTCACACGTTTACACGAAATATTTTGAAACTCTTTGAAGCACAATCAAGTATTGAAAAATGTAATTCTCATGAACGTTTGCAAATCTTTAGAAAAAGATTGGCCGCTCTACTATTCAATCCTTGGCGAAGCTTATTAATTTTACTTAGAGCAGATGATCATAATTCATGATCCCTACATGATTAATTCGCTCACTGTTCACAGAACACAAAATTAGCTTTCAAAAGATTCTCACCTACTGGGCGTCTAAAGATCATCTCACCGAGAGCAAATCAAATATGCCGACGAATTGTCTAGTCGGTAGAATGATTTGCGTTTCATAGTTGTACAGTCAGAGCCAAATAGTTCGTAAAAACGATGAGCTCTCTTACAAAGCCAGAATTCATTGAGTTTAGAGTCCCTTTTTTATTTCTCGATAATCACTGCTAAAGTGATTCACGCAAAAAAAAAGGCCTCAGAAATCTTAAGTTTAAAGATGTTATTTCAGAATTCAAAATGTTAGCAGCATCAGAATTTTGATAAATCACTTCACTATATTTGTCAATCCTTAAAAAAAACAGTACGTGAGAGCGCTGCTTAATCACACATTTCAATCTGTTTGAACGTCATCTACGAACTGTGTTCATTGTGTTATCTTCAGTTTTCTTATAATATGTAAATGAAGAGCCAATTACTAGAATTGAGTGTCTCATAAAATATCTTGCGGCGGGCATTTGATGAATAATATATGCACTTTCAAGCCCATATTTAGTCTCTCGACACTGCATCAAGCCTCAAGTTGGTGCACATTCTCATCAATTTAAACAATACCCCACTTTTAGCAGGTCTACATTCAAATCTATGAATAACGAAGCAAAATTGTCCTGACTACGAAAGACTTATGGAAATTAGGAACGATTCAATACAATGCGTTAGCGTAAAGAAGTGTAACGCAAAGATGGAGTTTCATTCGATGGAGTTTCATGACCAGGACATCAGTAACATATGGTAGATATAGTCGCCACAAGAATGGGCTTGATTTCTGCAGCGAGAGTCCATATGGCCACACTCTGCATAGCTTCTTAATGCGATTGCAAATTGAAATGGGTGTTCCACAGGGGAACGTACTTATTGTTATTTCCTAAGCTGATTTGAGGAAATGAACGGTAGCGAATTAGAGGCGATGGCTCGACTCTGTAACAAGTTTTTTTTATGATTAACGAGTGCATTGTTATAAATCGACGTTCACTGACGATGCAAAAAAAACAAAAAGTGTTAATTTTTAGTTTTCATGCGTTTCAGATTACAAATTTTGTGAAGAGTTTTAGGATACACTGTAAGCGAAATAAACTTTTGGGAGAATCTTATTTCAGCAACAATTAAAATGATATAAGCTTGGAAAAAAGTACAGTTAAACTTTATCCGCCCCTTGTGTGAAAACTTAGCAAAAACTTTGTGCGCATTGTCACTGCGTTTCATGATTTATGATAAAAATTCAGGAATCACTGTTGAAAATTTGAAATGCTGACGATCCTAGCGAGCGCATGACACTGTTTTGTTCACCCGGCGAGAGCCACTCAACAATTACGATGATGAAGCGCCATGCCGTCGTAATATAAGTCTACGGAGAAGCACATCGTTCTTGGAGCGTACTGGCTTGAATTACTTGACATTTCGCGGTTAGTGCTTCTAATTTGCGCTGCGAGTCGAGCTGGCAAGTGGTGGGCCTAAAGAAGCTATTGTTGGGAGGCGCGAAGCGAAACCTGGGCCGCTTTAAATCTCTCCCCCTCCAACGATAGGACAATTTGTTAGGCAGGCCTCAAACCTGTTGTGATGGTGCGGCATTGTGGGCACCCTCGGAGCACGATGGGCTCGCTCCTTTGTGTTAAGACAGAGGGGAAGCCTGACTGTACGCGCGATTATCGGCCGCCTGCTTTGTTCATTAAAAGCTCTTTTCGTTGTGGACAGGAAATTTGGCGCACGGCCGAACAGATTAGGCTACTATTCTTAATTGAATGCGGAAACTTGTTCCACAAATTTATTTATTGTTTGCAACTTAGGAAGTTGAACTTGTTTCCCTGAACTGAAATAGAAATTGCAAAAACGAAATTGATACATGCTACCAGCCGTACAAGCAGACAAACGTCCTTGTTGGCGAGAGTAACATCTTCGCAGATGGAAATTTTAAGATTTTCATCCAGCTCTCATCAAGCAAATGCTTCAGGTTCTCTAGTACAACATCAGTTGCAATTCAATTTTTTACATGAATCATGACCTCGAGCTTTTAGATTTAGACCCCGAAATATCAGAAATGAAATCATGCATTGGTTGATCTAGCGTCAATGTGTTTTTAATTCCTTCTGCAAATAAGTGTTTTGTTCATTTTGAAACCCTCGTATAAGCACAGAGTTTGAAGATCCTTTCATAAATAACAAAAGTAATTTCACAGAATAAAGGCAGCAACTTCTAAGATATGTACGGGAATATATTTTCACTTCTAAAGCTTGAGATCAACTTAATGCAATCGATTCCTCAACTTAAAGTTTACATCATTTAAGCATTGAAATATTAAGTGCTCATTTCGTGACGAATTCATTAATTGATAAAAGCTATTTAAAAAATAACAAATGAATTCATTCTCTTAAATATTACCCAATAAAGTGAACATAGAAGCGTAAGTTTAACACACAGCACGTAAATATATGTACACGTGACAGAAAGAAACACGCGACTGAGAAAGAGATTCTTGCATTCCACCTCTTTCCCATTCCCGATGAAATTAAAATTGAAGTTTAAATAATTGACGAGGTAGCCCGAAAGATTTCCTTATCTTAAGGAGACATTTACGATGTTGGTCGGGAAATTTAGCACACAGCTGGGCTCTTTACGAGCCCTGCATTGTTCAGGGTATCATCCTTAAGTGATATTAGGGACTCTAAGCATATTTGTGTTAATTGCATCAAATTATCCGTTAATTATCAAAATTTGGAGCAAATGTTCACAACAATAATGCTTACATTCTAGACTGGCTAATTACATGCAAGCATCGCCGTGGTTGCCCCTCTCTAGGTCAGCCAGCGCTATCAATCCATCCAACAATGGAAAAGAAAATCCTTACATGGCTTTATGAGCGTTTTTATTCCACTCTTCTCAACGATTTCTGACAAAAACCAGTTATAAGGAGCTCGCTTTTTTCTAGTTCTAAGCTGCGAGCGTTTTTCAGACGCTAATTCATACGTATTGTTTTTATTGTAAATTTTACGGTGCGCCTAGTCTTTTGTTCAATTTCAGTCCCTTACTGAGACAGAGCTTGAGATTTTCTAACTCTTCTCAGAGGCGTGAACTTTTTCCAAGCGGCACAAGCCCCATCTCATCCAATTCTAATCAGCATCAGCACAACGAGTTCTTTGCACCGTATACGTTGCTCCATAATACTAAGGCGGCACTGATAAGCCACCTCAATTCTGAGTTTTTACTCGTACGTATAGGCGCCTGTACAGGCTGCACAAGACCACAGAATCACTGATTGCACAGGGCAGGTGCGCCTTCACTTTCTTTTCGCGGCTATCTTGCTGGTAATCAGTACTTTGTATTATTTAAACAATAATCACGTGTAATTCCAAAGATTCCTATCTAGTTTTAAGCTGGATCGAGAGCAGCGTCGGTTTGATACTTATCTTCAGTTCACTCGCCCTAGACCAGGACTGCGTAGACGACATTCTGCATGTTATTTCATGGAAAAAATCTCAATTCTATAACAATAATACTGAATTCTTCAAAAATTTTCAAATCAAATTTGGAAAATATTCTTTTATTCGTGATTAATATGAATGAAACAGTTTTTCAGGGCTTATACGCCATGATTTATTGATGTATTCTAACTTCTCTTTATAATAGAGTCATTAGTAACAAAAAACTATTGTTATTTTCTGCCTTAAATTAAGAACTTAGTAGTAACATTCGTAAAAACAGTTTGAAAAGGAATCCCTATTTCTTATGATTGCTGTACATTGCTACGTTCGAGCATAATATGTTTCTTTCAAACATTTGTTAGTTCAGTTAACATAATTACAAAGCAATTCGAAATAAGACCCAACAGTCATTGTGTAGTGCCCATGTCCCCACAGTGCAGAGTGTGGATGATGAAGGAGACACAAAGTAAGCAAGCAATTAAGCAAGCAAAGAATTAGCTAATCATGCTTCACCATTTGGAAAAATTGAAACACTGAATAAGTGCGCTTCTTCAATTTCGAATGAGTTTCATTTACACTGTGTGCATTTTCGAAGCAAGGTTGCTCTAAATTTTAAATTTCAAGCTGTTATAGAAGAAGCCGACCCTTTATCTGTAGTACTGAAATCCAGAATGCCAAAACCAGTAAGAAAGACGTTTTCAAGCCCAAAATTTGAGGCTTTGTTCGAACGGTACAGCAATAGAGGAGAGACAAGTTAAAGAGCACCTTCGACCTCATTTATCAATTGACCAGCGCAGATCAATTTTCGGACACTCCTATGCAACGACTCATTTTTCATGCACTAATTTGATTTCCGCGTCCGTCTACGCAATATCTAGTGTTTCATCACCAGGAATTCCGTCTCATCAGCCACGGCCGTCTTCATCGGGAGTGCCGCGTTTGATGATAACCACGCGTGCTGTTTACTTACCGTGAATTTTTGAGCCGTCTTCAACTATGCAGCAACGCATCTGCTGTCGCTACACTTCAAATGCAACTGCACTTCAGCTGCTGCTACACTTCAAATGCAACTGCACTTCAGCTGCTGCTACACTTCTAATGCAACTGCACTTCAGCTGCTGCTACACTTTAAATGCAACTGCACTTCAGCTGCTGCTACACTTCAAATGCAACTGCACTTCAGCTACTGCTACACTTCAAATGTAACTTCACTTCAGGTACAGTTACACTTCAATTGCAGCTAAAATTCAACTCTAACTACACACTGACTCCAGTGTGCGCAACAACATCAACTCCAGCTAAATATCAACTGCACAACAGCCGCTACATTTCTACTTCAGCTATGATTGTATGGCGCCTGAGACAAGTACTCCCTGAACTAGTCTTTCCCACCTGCTTATTCGACCTCTCACACGCTCTCGCATTGCATCTTAGTGGAAGGGGCCAAACTTTGCAAAAGAATCTACGATTTTTTTTAACACAGAGCTCCAATTAATGTAGTGGAAATTCTTATGCAACCCTTACTCCATTCGGATCAATTGAATTTCATTACTGGGAGGAGGAATTTTAGTGAAACGTTGCAGACCATGGTGTTACTCAAGAGAAATTCATTCGTTTATTTCAGTTTTTGGCTCTATTTTCCCCAGCGTAAAAGCTATCTCCAAGGTAAAAAATCTCAGGGAAATTAGCAAAAGGAGCAGTGACAGTACGGAAAGTGCAATATTAAAGAATTATTTTAAAATTATATCCGCCAAGTGTAAGAACCCATTTCACCCCTGCGCTGCTCAAGTTAATTTTATCGAATCCGCAAGAAATTTTTACTTTTGATAATTACAACCGAGAAAAATCAAAAGCAAACCATTTTAAAATTGTTTTTCAAGCATAATTTTCAACAGTGGTTCTTCTTACTGGAGTATCTATACCGAATCGGTAGTTAGGATCTCTGAAGTCGAGACCGACGGACGTTGGATGCAGGCATGCAAGTGAATGGGTTACTTTCTTTCCATCGCCCGAGCGGTGCTCTACCCTGGACTCGAAGCTCTCTGCTTCCCGCTCAGCGGCCGCCTTTTTTCGTCATACAATCACTTATGCGAGCCCCTCCCTGTCCGTAAGTGAGCGAAAGCTTCGGCTGTTCAATGAGCGCACGTTGAACGAAACAATCTCAGAAGCCTTGGGTGAACTCTATTGTGGTCGCTGCTGAAGAATTGAATTTGTGCGTAAAAAGAACACTTATGCACACCCAGGGAGATTCGAAAAGAATCAGAAAATTCGTCTAATCAGAGTATTGGAAATATTTTGTAGTCTTAAGCAATAATTTTGACCAGTCAGTATAAATCAACGAGAAGAATAACGTTAATCGGTGGAAAAACTTGAAGAAGTCGTTTGAAAATCATAAATTTTTCGCTAGCAGTGTAGGATATGACTACGAAGTGTTGCTATTATACGAATGACATTACGTTGAAATGAACGGCAATCGTGAGCAAAATTGTTCAATTCAGGCTAAGAAATCATCCGTTTTATTTTTGATGTACATCGATTTCATGCCTCTGTTTAACAATGAACTTGTACAATTGAATGAAATGTTAAATTTTTCTGTACAAGCGACAGAGTGAAGTTTGTCATCGAGTACTCAATAGGTAGAACAGAAAGAGGCAACAGAAACCATTTGTTGCATTCAAGTAGCGCAACAACATAACTGTAACGTTCAGAAGCAGCTGAAAACTACGAAGTCATGATAGCAATGAAGCACTACTACTTTTTTATACCTACGTATTTTTTTTGTTGTAAAAAGTCGCAGCGTGAACAAAAGAATTCATTAGCTGAATTTGTAAGCAATCACTGACAATAGTAACAACTTTTTATGGATTATTTGCGGGATATTCCAGACAAATTCTCCAGCAAGGCCGACGCATCCAGGGACGGGTGTAAATTACTTGAAGCTCGCAATGGCAAGCAGAAGCATTGCTCATTAAAGTACAAGAAAAGTCAGGAGCGTGCAGGTCTCCATGAAATTAGAGGAGGGAGAACGTCCCTTACACACATCACAAAGTACTCACATCGGCGGTCTCCAATGGAGATGGGCGTTGTTCGCAATATATGAACATATGAGTCAAGACTCCAGCGAGATAATAAAACTGATTAAGAGTAGTATATTATGAACAATAAAAAAGTACTTGGAATTGCGGAGCATTTGCTAATTAATGATCCGAATTGCTTGCTTAGGCAAAGTTTCTTGAGTTCCAATATGAGCTAAAGTACTAGCTGGACTTGTTTGAGTTGTGATTGTGCGAGCTAAAGCATGCAAGCTTGTTAGCAGGCGCTTTTTGTAAGAGCATCTATGTGTAGTCATTTAGAAGCTGTGCATACCTACAGTTACATTCATCAGACTTCCTTCTCTCCAGCGCAGTCTCGATAGCAAGGTGTCTAACGCTTAGGCGTTTTACTAAGGTATGAGTCCCGCGAAGTAAACACAAATTTTCTTCTACATCTTCCAGTGTTAATTTACTTGAAGTAGTTTCATGTGTAAAGAACCCTCAACTTCCATCGCAAATTTCTCGAAATTCAACTATTTCCTGCGCCAATATTTTCCTCTACTTACGTCCTATCCAGTATTTATTTGATGCAGCCATGTTTCATTCATGAAAAGCTATGATGATTCATGTATACGCCGAATTTTTGCTTAAAGTATTCATGATTACAAATACTGTTAATATCTGAGCCCTCGATTGACATTTCTCACGCTTTCACGATATCAATTTTGAACCAATAGTAGTTCAAATAATTATAAAACCATGAAAAACTCAGTTCTGAAGTGGTACGAACGCAGTAAACTGATACTCTTGGTACCACAGGCATCCGATCCCTGCCGCCAACTATGGAGGTGACTCCGACTCCGCGTCCTTGCTAGCAACAGAGACTTACTTGCTCACGCTCGCAGCACCAACGCCTTGCACACTTACATAATAAGCCAGGGCGACAGATCAGTTCCGCTTACATCTGTTTGTCGCTGAACGCAACGCACCTACCATAACATGGGAGCGAGCATCCTTGAAGTAACAAAGAAATGAGTTCATTGAGAAAGATGTCGATTCACGGCCAACACTAGAGGTAATGGAATATCTCGTGTCCAGGTTGTAAACTCCTATCAAAATTTATATAGAAAAATCTGATATAAAATGTTGAATAAAACTTTTGTTTTCAAGGTGTTTTCATGAGAGTACAAGGAGTGCACGTGCCCAATAGATGAATTATTTTTCCACTCATGAAACTCATGAATTATTTTTCCACTCGTTATACTTTATTCGAGTATGAAGATATGACTTTTACTATGTGTTGATTAATTTCGCTCAATTAAATCAATTTAGAGGAGTACTGACTTAAAGCAATTGGTATATGCATTGATTTACAGGATGTTCGGGACAAATTTGACAGAATAACATTTGATTTTTTTTCGAGATTTTTAAAATTGATTCACACCAACTAGGCTTGCATTTAAAGTTTAACCCTCCTTCATTCATATACAGGATGACAGCAAGAATGGATGACTGAGAGCCTCCTGAATCGTTGAAGAGAATAACTTGATGATTTGGACCGGCCATCAAAATAAGGAGATTATGGTCGCTGCTCATTATTCCCTGAACGCTGTAAAAACAATCCGGCATGAACTAGAGAATTGCAATGGAGACTACGAGACAATGAGACTAAATTTCCCCAAACTGTCCTGGTTTTCGGATGCGTATCGTCAGAGGGTGAAGTAATGCATACAAATCCCAATGTTTGGCTTCCAAACTGCCCTGATGGATTATTATATATGGGGCGCTGTCGAGAAAGAGACCAATCGCCGTGCCAATACTACAAGAGACCATTTAATTGATAAAATTAAAATGGTTTTTGAGGGTTTTTCAGGGGAAAATGTAAAATCAGCTTGCTCAAGATTCTGGGCTCGGATTGAGGCATGCTATACACGCTAATGGCGTTTATTTTGAGTAAAACTCTTCTACATTACCACCACGTAGTATTTCTAAATCATGAAAAGTATGACCGCATGACATAAATATTTCTATTTCCAAAAAGTCACAGTTACAACGAAATAAAATCATTTTAAGACACTTCCTAGATATTTTTCAATATGAAGTTATAAAAACGGTAGCAAAAGAATATCTTACTCAAGAGACGGTTAAGCTGCAAGGCGCGTGAAATTAAACAATATCTTAATTCAACGAAGCAGTAAATTAGTGTGCCACTCCAGAGCCTAAATATAGCGTACACTACCACTTCTAGCTACAGTAACACATATTCACAGCATCCAATATTCTGATGGAATCACTTCCTCATTTAAGGGTAACTGTGGCGCTGACGGCGAAATGGTTTTCCAACATATAATACATCTATAGAAGCTATAAATCTTTGCAACAACGATGTTGCCAGGCGTTTAGATTACAGGCGTTTTCAAATTTTCAACACCGATATAATCGAAATATCATTTATGGACACGAGCGAACACCGTTATTATACGTTCAGATTACCTCGTCTAAAATCAAGCGTAGGTAATGAGTAGGAGCAGTGTTAACAGTGGCATTAAATTGACGGGTTTTGCTGGCAACACCCAAGCAGGTGGCTGCCCGCATGACTCACTCGCCCCACAAGACAAAACTTCTTACGCAGTTTTTTCGATACCTGTTCGAATCTGTCTTAAGATTTGATCAACTATGAGTCATCTTCACTAATTCTGTCGTGAAAGCAATTATTTGTAAATGGTGAGTTGCAGCATGGTTCATGACAGCGCATCTGTGATTGTTCTAAAATGAGTCTGGTCCTGGTTACATCAGATGTTTACGTTAAAAGTAACACTGAGTTCCTCATTCCGTATCCTGGTGGTCGTAGTTGAACGGAAATGCGTGCTGACAGTATACAAAATGAAGAAACTATTGCACTGAAGAGGTATCGCGAAAAGCAATGCTCCCAAATATACTCTGTTTTTACTCTATTACGACATTATCTGTTTGAGATCCAGAACAAGATTACTAAAGAGCCTCAAATATATATTTAACACATTCATATGCATTTACATGTAAAGTATTCAAACAAAGAGCGAATAAATTTACAACCTTGGGTACAAAACTATGCTATTTTTTAACACGCCATAGCAACACATTTATCATTTGTAAGGGTTTCATTTTCGAAGATAGGCGTTATTCGAGCGAGATATGCAGCTTGGTCTTGAAATTTTCCGACGGCACTTAGAGAAATAATTGAGCCATCGAAGCTGTTTGTTATCGTAAATAAATCGCTACGTTGAGTGAGGGTTGCTATGAGGCAAGTTCAAATAAATTTTGGAGTCCATGCACGTTATTGTACAGATTAGTCACATATCATCGGTATAGGAAATGAACTTGAAATGAATCGTTTCGAAATACCCAAGGACTTCTGAAGAAATGAGTTCACAGAGTACATGATCACATCACCATGCGTTGGGTGTACAAATACCTACAAGTTTAATAAAGTTTTGAGAGGTGTACAGGGCAGTATTTATTAGCTGCCATGCGATGCCCAAGTGCCCGACCGCAGACAAATTACATGCCAGAAAGACAAAGAAAAAATCTCAGTTGATAAGACGCCGCAATTCACAAGGCCTTAAAATTGGCTAGCTACAGCAGCGCGCGTGGAAATTTGAGTTCATAATTTATAGCTTGGAACCAATAGGCTTCAGATCAGATCCAGCGATCCGTCAGTAGTCTGTTTATGCACATTTTATTGCTCCCCTCACAGACCGACCAAACTTTTTATTAAAGAAGGAAGCTGAGTTTCTGACCCGTCTAAAGTCATTATCTGCCCTTGGTGTTGAGGCGAGTGTTATGCTGTCGTGTTGATGCAGGCTTCGATCTATGGTAGAGACGCATCTACTTGAAAAAATGGCACAAAAAATCATGCACATTATACACTGGAAGTGAAATTCGTCACTGTTGCAAGAATACAGGCCGCTGGAAGCCCAGAGCAGTAGTTTATTAGGCTGTCAACAACTATCGGCGAAGTGACATCATACGTCCAGAATTTGCAGTAAAAGTAGAGCAGTCAAAATGAACATTGAATCGAGGTAAATTTACTGACTGCTTGTACAATTTAATATCCCTAACGATATTTTACTAACGCTTCCATCACACAAAGCGAAAGTACGCTGAAAACGAGAGGAAACCTTTTCTCCTATAATTCAGCAGTTATCCTGAGAAAATTGACCGTCTCGACAGCGAACAAAAAGTCGAAATTGCTTCAAGTTTGGGAAACTGGTTCCACGAGTTCTAGGAGAGGAAACCCGTGGGTTGCTTCACGAATGACAAAGCAGCGCCGTATCAAGGCACAGGTATTGTTTAGGCTGCCAGGAGTGTAGGAACCTACGCTAACCAAGTGATCACAAGGTTCTTAACATCATGTTCGTATTTATGAGAGACCCAAACCGAATACGAAAAAGTTTTTCCAAGCCAAGCAAGTTACAAGTTTCAAACTTTCAAAAATATAGTGAGGTATTATTTAGGGTCAATAACCCTTGTAAAGCAGTGTAATAAGAAGACTAAATGCTTCAGTTAATGGCTTCTTTAGCTTGACGTTGAGCGAGTCAAAAATCCGACAAAGAAACTTCAACATGCACCAAGTAGTGATCCTTGTCTTCGGAGGCTGTCGTCTTTACGCTGACGCTTTTACACACACTACGTCCTTGTTGCCTTAGCCAAATCGTTCTGGACCATCCACAGTTTAACTTACTTTAGCTCTGGGTTTAGAGCCTATTACATTTATATTAATAGCTAAACAGTATGTACTTATTCTTCACTGATCTTTACAGATACCCTAGACCTAACTTGGTAGGCGCTAAAGTTTTCACTCGTATACTTATTCAGTTGAAGACTGGGCAGCTAGGGCAAAATTTGTACTTCTAAATGCTTAGAAATATTGGAAAACAATACATAACAAAGAAAAATAACGCTCAACTTGCATGAACACCGAAGGTGTTACTCAAATCGTAATCATAACAAAGAATTTGATTGCTTGTGGTTCTTCAATTACATAAATTACAGTGATTTCAGACCGCTCAAACACAAGTCATCAAGTATGTTGTACTTTCTATTTACTGATACAATGCGTAATACATTAGTTATCCACGGTTTTTGGGAATAGGCCGGCAACCTGACTTCATGAAAACGATTATGACAGAGGAGGATTTTTCTGTCTCTGTATCCAAAGTGATGGCACTTTAATTCTAGTAGAAGCAACAAAACATTTTTAAAATACTAGAGTTCATGATTCGCACGGTTTACTATGGGAATTAACATTAAAAAACACTATGTGAAGAACACTATTTTACTCGAATTTAGAATTGTTTCCTCCGAGATGATGTTAAAATCTATGGTAGTGGTTAAAGTACTTGTGTGGGGGACCTGCCTATAATGGTTCAAGTATCTACGGTTAATTCACGCGCCTGTAAATGATGCTGTTTTAGAGTAAACGAAAGTGCCAATATAACAGCTAGACAAATCTCTTCTTGAAATGATTTGATGTTCATGAAAAGATTTGTTTGTGATAATTTATTGGTGATAATTCAATTTTCGACATGAAGGGTGAGAATAATAATTCTAACAAACCAAAGAGGTTTCCAAAGCATTGTAGTTTCTTCCATTTTTATAAGCGTTACACGTGTTGTAAATTGATCTTATAACCACCCAACGCGTGGTTCACAGAATTAAGGTAACGATGATTAGTCGTTGAAAGAGCGGCGCTCACTCCTCAGGTTGAGATGGAAGGCGCACAGCATGTACGGGACTTTATAATCTAAGTTCCAATTTTTCTGCACAATGTGGAACGAAGTGACACTCTCAATTTCGAATAGTTCTCGAATCATTTTTTTTTGCTTTGAGAGAAAAAAGTGAAATATTATTGACTCCTTCCAGTTCGATGCCCACCTTTTATCAATCTTTTTCAGTTCCTTCTATTTCATTTTCTTACATGCTTCAATACAAACCAGCTCCAAGTGTAGCTTATTCAACAAAGTAACAACAGTTGAATTGTAATACAAGGACAAATTACTTTTATTTCTACATGTAAT